>PVIR01008944.1:0-54946 GCA_004026965.1 Petromus typicus | reverse complement strand
CCTGTTTTGTAGTAGGTTTAGAGTGTCTGTTTTAATATTTAGGTCTCTTATCCACTTTGATTTTAGCTTGGTACACGGTGAAAGAGTTAGATCTAGTTTTAGCCTTTGGCAAGTTGAAACCCAGTTTTTCCAGCACCATCCAAACCCTTTCTTAAAGTCTTCTAGGAATGCCTGATACTTAGACAAGATGATATAAGGAAGGAATTATGGATCCATACTTCAATACCACCAAAAACTTCCCAAAGATGCTTCTTAAGAAACACAGAGTGAGGGACACTGACTGTGTAACCAGGTTATCCTTTATTTGAACACTGACATTGTCATTTCCTGTCTCTGCATCTTATTTTTTTATCTGACAAATTGGGATTATGTCACCTATTGCATTGCACTATAGGGAATGTAGGTATACTACCTGGCAAGGTTGTTTTTTTTTTTTTTAATTGAAATCTTTATTGGTATATTACATATACACATCATGACTGCACTCAACAATGAGAATTTTTACCAGTATATGACACAACTTAATTATCATTTTTTCCCATACCCTTACCCACCCTACCACTCTGCCCCCCATATACATAAGCTTTGTTTCCTTTATTTTTTGTTATAATTTCATTATTTTCCCCTTGTTATTTACCCCTTCACCCCACTTCACTTGGAGTATTTTCATGGAGATCAGTTTGGACATTCCTCAAAAAAACTACAATTAGAGATGGCATTTGACACTGCTGTTTCTGTGCTAGGTATATACACAAAAGAACTGAAAGATTCATATCACAGCAACATATGTGCACCCATGTTTATAGCAGCTCAGTTTGTGATAACTAAATCTCGGAAACAACTAAAATGTCCATCAACTGGAGACTGGATAAAAAAGTTGTGGTTCTTCTACAGAACACAGAATTCTGCCATAAAAAAAAGATAAGACTGAATCATTTATACCTAACTGGACATATCTGGAGGACATCCTCATAAGTGAAATAAACAGGTCACAGATGTGTAAATATCATATCTTTTCTCTGGTATGAGAAAATGAAGATGTAAATGAGTTCTAGAATATATGTTATATATTGTGAAATAGAAAATACTCTGGCAAGGTTTAATATATTTTAGATGTTTAGAGTAGCAGTACTTGCATTAGATAGCACATTCTGTTGGCAGCATCCATTACTAGCTATGTGATTCTAGGCAACTTTGTATCTTATCTCTGTGGTTCAGTTCTCACTTCTAATAAATGGAGACTCTGAGATATATTCTTTATAGACTGATTATGAGGAATGGATAAACTAATCCATGTAATATCTGCCACACAATAGCTGCTTCTTATTTGTTATCCTGATTAACAGTTTCCAGTTTCCTGCCTCAACTACAAGGCACTATGTTAGGTATAAAAGCAGGATGAAGTTAACAGTGAAACAATCATCAGAAAAAGAAGTAAAATCAACAGAGATACTGCCTATACAGTCTAGGTTTTCCAGATGCCCTGGATAATGCCTTGTCAGAAAGCATAGCGTGTCCTGTGTTACACTGTAAGCACAGCAAGCTCCTTGGGCATGTGGCCTTGTCTCTTTTGTTCATTGCTATGTCTTTGGTGCCAGCTTCACTTTGAATGGTGTGTTGCACAGAGAAGATGCTTAATTATGATTTGAGGGTGTTGAGTGGATGTGTGTGGGAAAAAAGGTAATGTGATAGGATTTTTTTTACCTTTCTTCATGTATACTTCTTTCCAGTGATGCAACTTCCAACTGACTTTTATAAGATTCAGTCTACAGTGCTCTTAATTACAAATGTTCCTCACATAAGTGTACTTATCATGCCCTGCTCAAGAATTTGATCACTGGTCCCCTGTTTTGTTATAATTACAGTGTTCTTTTAATAGTTTGATTAATTTTTCTACTTTGATAAATGTGATAAACTGAAACAAGAAGCTTGAGTGGTAACGTGGATAAAAAACAAAGATGCTGAGGTATTTGTAGCACTAGTTTAACTTGTTTTTCCTTCAAAACCATGTAGTTTTTGGTTTCTGTAGTTTACAGTCAGTATGTTTGGGTATTAAAATTTGAAAGAGGAGAAGGTAGAACCTTTGGCAACTGGTGATGGTTCTTTATGTAACCCTGAATAAAATTCAGCCTGCCTATGTGATTATAACTGAGTCAGGCTACACTCTTGATTATGTAAAGTTGTCTTGTTGTGTTGTTTTGTTTGTTTTTTTTCGTTTCATTTTGTTTTGTTTTGTGCTATCAACATAGGTATTAGGCCACATGCTAATGTGGAAAAGAAAAAAACCCATCATGCCTTTCATTACATGTACCCATGCCCTGCTCATTTATTAAGCCAGAATACTAAGAGAGAGATACAAACTAAAATTCCTTTTCTCTGTGATTTCTAAAACATCTTAAATGCAATAGTTTTTCTCACTGATGTCAAATCAAGATTTTCTCAGCATTAATCTGGTATGTCTTACATTGTGGGATATAACTAACTATATGTGGATTTTTATTCCTATACAAATTTGTACTTTTATATAGGTTACTGAGTATTACATGGTCTGTCAGTCTGCAGCTTCAGTGATGGGGAACAAATGAACTTGCATGTCCCTAATATCTTCATATTTTACTCTGAATTACTGCCATTAGTGTGCTTCCCAGGCTTGAACTTTGTACTGTACCAATGAGTCCATATTTTAGGATCTAGCAAGAGGTTAAAGAGATAACTTAGAGCGTAGGATATAGGACTTTGGGGAGTAAGCAGTTCTCGCGCTGGGTGTGACCTTCCTTTGTTGCTGTCCCTCTAATGGACAGGGAAGCAAGCTGCTGTAAACCCAAATTGCATTTGGGTTCTATTTCTTCATGAAGTCAGTACATGTCCCTTCTTATTATAGGTCAGAGAGCAAATGTTCTCCATTTTAAAGAGGACAGTGATTGCCTATCTCAGAGTGAGGAATGCAAGAGTATAACTAAGGCTACAATGACTAAGATGCCAAAATTTAATATATACTCTTGGAGAAGTCTACATAAAAGACAGTAGATGGAAATACAGCATGCTATTTAGAGCCACACATGGATTTAAATCCACAGTTCCATAAATTTGAACAAGGTATGTTAGGTTTTTTTTCCTAAAGTATAAAATAATATATAACCATTCCTGATTAAAGGGATAAATGTGGTTATACTGTTGAGGCAAAGCAGAATAGCTCAGTGTTACAGCTCTGTGTTACAGCTATAGCAACTTGAAGATTTGAGAACCTGAAAGCAATTTGAAGAGATGGAGAAAACCGTCCATTTACTGACTGGCTCAGAGAAATTTGCCCTCTCTGAATTGTGACCTACACATTATAGTGAGAGTAGATTTATTTGCAGAGGAAAGGAAGTTGAGAGGAACCTTCTAAGGTGGAAACATAGCTAGAAGCCAGAAACTTAGGTTAAACACAACACTTTTGATATACTCAGTAGGTACATCATGCAACACTGTCACAAAACATTTTGATACACTGAGCTAGAACACAACAGCCCAAATGGTTATATTTCTGGAACATAGAACCTCATAAGCAAAAGCCTGTCCCATTGTACATTATTGCTTCAACATTTCATCATCAATATAATGAAATATAGTATCTTCAGAATTTTTCATACATATTAGTCTAACATTTCTAGTTGACATAAAACATTCTAAGTGGAAGCAATCTTCCCTCTCATTTTTTCAGGTGAAGAATTTGAGCTCCAGCACTGCTAGACTTGCCCATTATCTCAAGGCAATTTTCAACATAAGTCTTAACATCCAATCACCAGAGTTGAACACTTCCTTCACTGCATTCCTAAAAAATTTTTTCAAGAATTACTTTATGAAAGGAAAAAGTTGTTTTGTCAAGCAAAAGGTTGTTTAAAAAACTATTGTTGGTTTAGCAATAAACACTAAGAAGCCTTGTAGTGTAGAAACCAATCATTTACTGATTTTTCCAATCATTTTCTACTCTCATTATGGACAACACTATATGTCTTTCAAGTAACTTGTCAAGAACTGATGCTCAACGGGGCTCACCCTGGAAAATATCACAGCTACAGAGAAAACATGTTTAAGAGCCTGAATATTAGTTCATATTTACTTTAAAAAGGGCCAGAAAAGTCTATTCCTATCTCTGATCAGGGAAAGACACACTGAGTTCTCTGAGAACATAAGGAAGAAAAGAGTTAGTTCAAACAGATCTAGTAGTTTTCTGGGAAGTTAAACTGGCTCACCCTAGAGCACAAAGAAAAGTTCCCAGAGTAATTCAATTCACTGAAATAGCAATGGGAGATTTTTATTTAAATGGGAGTGAGTCACTATAGATTTTTTATATAGAAACATGCTATTTATTCCATCAATGTATAGAAGTCCCTGTGATTAACATTTGGTTCTAGACACTAATTTCCAGCACAACATGGTGCAGCATCGAATCATTGTCAACCAGATAATGCCAGGCTTCCACTAAAGGACTTTGCTTCAGCTGCAAATTGACACATGAACACAAAACCAGTTCTGACCTAAATAAAGCACTGAATCTGATAAGTCTAAAGTTCTGATTCTATAAGATTTAGAATTTCCAAGGACAGGGGCCTGGGTTTTTAAATGTATTCAGCCTTTCATTGCTATATTAATGACAGAGAACTGTTATTATAAATCATGAATTTCCCTAAAGGTAAAACCCTCTCTTGGGATTCCAGTCAGGTGTTAAAAGCATGAGTGCTATTGCCTCTAGTTTTACTAAATTTTAGAACCTATTATCTGCCACTTTTATTTTAATTAGCTAATTAACTTTGCTTCAATTAGCATTGTCATGTGAGCTCACTTAGCCTATCTACTAAAGCAACTGCTAGCCTTTCAAATCCATTGACTAAATTACAATATGCCAGGAAAATTGGTTTTCATGAGTGAATTCCAATATATCCCAACCATTATCAAAGCTTTAATGATTTCTACTGCTTAGATTTCATTGAGAGGTTTGTTAGCCTATGTAAATGAATGTCCATGCTACTTCTTTCTTTTGAATCCTTAGCTTCTTCCTCACTCTAGATCCTACTTAACTTCCAACATCAAGATTCTTAAAGAAACCAATCAGATTAAATTATCTTGTAGAGTTTACTTCATTGGGAATCCCAGAAAATTTATTGTATATGTGTAATATACAATTAGCAAATATTCCTCACACCTTCTTTGCCTGTTATTTATTCCTAAACATATACTGACGATTGAGCATTACAAAGCACAGACCTAGGCCCTAAGGATAGAGGGAATTTTGGTTATATACACAGGAATTTCACAATGACTGAACACAATCTTGAATGCTTTTATATCTCTCTAAGTGTTGAGCACTATGTCTGACCCTAACAGTGTTCAATAATACCACCACACACAGAGGAACAGAAGGATTATGACTCTTTGGACAGTATCTCTCTGCCATACAGTTAAAAAGAATTATTCACTTTGTGAACCAGATTTTAACTGATAACACTTTGTCCTAAAAATACATGAGATGCTTTTTTCCTAAATCCTCACTTTTCTATCAAGCTTCCATTGCATGTCTGCTTGCACTGTATCAACCACTATGTGACACCCTGGGGATACAGGGATAAATAAAAAGCCATCTCTGAGGTGCCTTCAATCTCTCAAAGGAGACAGAATTAGAAATAAATTCAATAGTGGCCGGGGATTATAGCTCAGTGGTTCCGGCGCCTGTCTTACAAGTGCAAGGACCCAGGTTTGATCCTTGGTAACCACATAACAATACTGGGCGTGGAGACTCACACCCAGCAGCAATCAGTACCACATACCACAGTGCCAGGCATGATGGCTCACGCCTGTAATCCCAGCACTCGGGAGGCAGAGGCAGGAGGATTGCTGTGATGTGAGTTTGAGGCTGAGCTCAGGGCCAGCCTGAACCACAAAGCGAAAACTTGTCTCAAAGAAAGAAAGAAATTCAGTAGTGATATAGGGCCATGATGGGAGACTATGTAGAAATAGAGGAGCTTAAAAGTAGAAGTATTAAATTACCTTAGAAATTAGAAATGAACTTTAAAAAGAAACTGTTAAAACAAGAGAAAGGGAAATTGCTTAAGCATTTGAATCCCTGTGTGGAAATTGTCAGAAATTCTTCACCTGGTAAAATAGCAGAGCCTCACTTTATTTACCTTGGGAAATACTGCTAGAGTTTCTGGCCAGTCCTAACTTTCCACAATGACTCTCTCTTCTCTTTGAACCTCTAGCAAGAAAATCACTTTGATAAGAAATACTCAGCCCACCTGAAACCTCTCAGAATGGCCAAGTTATATTTGTGTATCACATCACAAAAGCTGGTCCTGACCTCTAAAACTACATCAAGGTTTCCTTCTTATGGTTGTAATGAGTCATATGCGTCTTGTTCTACAGCTTCTACCACTTGTTTATTTGTGTGATTCACTTATATACCCACACACATCCACATACACCCACAAACATGCACACATCAACATACTATACCATAAACTTACAAAGAACAAAAATCATGACTTAAAATTTTTGTTATTTGTATGTAGCACAATAACCAGACACATAGCTAATACTCAAAAAATGTGCACCGAATGAAGAAATGGCAGATGAATAATAATGTACAGGTTGCAATGACATTTGCCAGTGATCAGAAAGCTAAATATAGGGACTAATTCTGTTACTATGCACTTGCTATGGGGCAGGCACTGCTCTAAATGTATTAAATAATTGATATTTCTGAAACAATATGTATGTATGTTATTTTATTCTTTTGAAATATGAAGAAAGTGAAACAGAGACTAATTTACTTGCTCATATACATTCAGAGAGTAAATAGATGTAGCAGTATTAGAATAAGAGTAGGTAATAATTAAATTGTTACCCATTCCAGCCCTTAATACATGGTATTTGAGTTGCTTTTTTTTTTTTCTTTCTTATTTGTCTTCTATAACATACCAAGAAGCTCTGGGATAAAATTTGAACTTAGAGTGTTATCTGAGAAACAGAAATTTGGTGCTAATTTTCAAATATCTACATGGATTTCATTTTCAAGAATAAAGTCAAATTCATTTTACTCTCTTTATAGCAATTATGAAGATATATGCTACATTTATAAAATTCCTTTTGGGTAGAATATTTAATCTCAAATGACAAGTCATAAAATAGGTAAGGAACCTTGATGATCCCCACTTTGGTTCAGTCCAGCTTAATTCAAACATCATTTTTTCCAAATAATCACTATACATAGGACATAGTGCTAAATTCTGGTAAAGTAAAATTATTTTAGATGCAAATCTTGAAATTTATAGAGTAATGGAGAAAATCAGTCCATACACAAATCAATTGTTTTTGTAATGTACAAAGTAATTATAAAGAGAGATGCACAGGGAACTTGGAAGTACTACAAAGATAACTAAGCTCAATTTGGAGGGTCCTATAAGGGAAACATCTGAATTCAATCTAAAATGATGATTAATTGACCCCAGTTTAAACTATAGAATGTAATACAATCCCAATACAAACAGGCTGGGGACAGCATAAGCAACATTCCATGGATGTGAAACAATATGGTGTGTGTGGATGTGAGAACTATGTTAACTGTGTGTCTGCAGGGAAAGGGATGAGGCTGACTAAAAGAGGTAAAAGAGAAGGCTCTAGTTTAGCCACGAAAGTTTAGCTTTAAGGAGTTGTCAGCCATCCACCTTCAGCTTTGCCCATTTCCTTTCCATAGCTTTTTTCATTCAACATGTACCTACTCTGGATATCTAAACCCCTCATACTTAAAGCCATCTCCCCAAAATGAAATAAATGCCTCCAGTGCCATCCCCAATTAAGACTGATGTGTCGTCTATGCCATTTCTCTGCTAGAAAAGAGAACAAGCTTGTGCTATTACTTTAGTGATTACTGTGGGCTTACTTTGTTTTTATACAATAAATACTTAGTAACTACTTTATGATCAGAACCTTAATATATTACCTTATTGGATTTTCACATAGTATTTTTAAATTATTTCTTAACTGACACATACAATTCACATGCTATATCATAACTCAAAACATTGCCTTCTGTCCATAAGTAAGAAAAAACTAAGAGGAAGAACATAAGAGGTGAAGCAACAGGTGAAACAACCAGTAGTTAGTGAAGTGGTAGAACCAAAATTTGGAATGAAAACCAGGCCAGTAAGTCTTCAAAGCCCTCAGGTACCATACTTGTCTTCAAGTATTGCCTTTTTGATTAACTCATTTTTACAAATATGTATCCTATTTAACTGTTATGTCAAGTTGAATGTATTTTTGCCACATTTTGACAATGAGGTTTAGTCTCAGAGAAAGTATCCTAAAGGCACAGAGATGGAGGAACAGGAGCCCTGCTTTTCTGTAACCTGAAAGCAGAAGGCCATAGAATCTCCATTTCCTTGTGGGCCTAACTGAACACGACTGTTGCTGGGGGGAAAGCCTCCAGAGACACCACCTACTTGTCTGTGGACACTGAATAAGTTTGGCAGCAATGCTAGAACATAGTCAGAGGCTTTCAGTGTGTTCCTCTGCCCTCCAGTCCGCCATGTTGAAAAAACTCTCACTAGAAAAGTGAGGGAATCCTGTTGACCACAGTTTTCAGTGAGTTAGGTGAGTTAGTTCCACCTGAAAGATCCTGGACTCTTGTAGAGTTCAAGACTACAGGACTTCTTTGGGCTTAACTTATGTATTTTGCTCAGAACTTAGACAAGCAATAATGGTTGTCTCCCTGTGAATAAGCAACTTCAATATGCACACTACTCCCCATACCACCTATAGGAGACAACATATCCACATCGTAAAGAGCCATTTTGGCACTGTTCTTAGCTTTCTATTATTGTTGTTGTTGCTGCTGCTGCCATTGCTATTCTTTTGCTTTCTTTGTTCTGAGCTCACTTTTTTTTTATCTCTCTATTCTGTTGTTGCTGAATCTGTCTAATTTAGGGTTTCTTCTCCTCTCAACTGCTCTAATTTTTACAGAAAAGACAAAATAATCTCGTTTAACCACTGCTACTAGGTACCCATATTCTCCTCTTATTCCCTCATCCTCTCCTATCCTCCAGTCAGAATCAATACTTACAAGTAAAAGAGTTTCAGTCTTCCCTAATTTCTCTTCTTTCTGTTTTATTATAGAAGGATGTACAAAGTCTCTAGTGGTCCTGCAGTTCTTAGTCAGCTCCGTCTTATATTACTCTTTTTCAGCTCTGCTGTCCTCTAGCATCTATAAGGTTCTCAGAGACTATGTGACCTTTATAGATCCTCTAACCCTATTTCTAATCTTTCCCTCTCCTTCCATCTTCCTACCTCCCCAACTCCCCAGTGAACTTTTATCCCTAAAGGGTAGTACTACACAAGTTCTTAGAGGACGTGTATGTTGTAAACACATTTCAGGTTAATTCTAAATTTAGGCATATGGTCATGAGGTTAAAGGTGTCAGGATAATAGTTGCCAAAGCTTATCATTTCCTATGCTGTATTTGATACTGCTGATGATTTCCATTGTATTATGTCAAAAAAGATAATGTGATTGTTCCGTTCAAATACCTTCCATGGTGTACAGAACTGAGAATATGTAAGGTCCACTAGAGATCCCAGGAGGACAACTCAGGAAGTAACCATCTCCTACGAGATCCAAATACTAGGAAGAAAGAGACTTGCAAGAAACATTGCCCAGAAGCCAGTCAAAGAATTAAATGAATAACATCAGCCAACATCAAAGGAATAGAAATGAAAAAAAAAAAAAAATTCAAAAAGCCTGATACAAAGATCATCACCACCAGAGAATCTAAGGAATGGTAAATGGAGCAAACTGAACCTTAATCACCAGGACTCTCTGAGCTGGTGACAAAAACAGATCTAATAAAGCAAAAATCTGAAATAATCTCTGAAATGAAAACAGAGATACTGTCCATAGTGTGTGACAGGATTAATAATAGAAAAGTTTGGGTGCATGACAGAATCTGAGAAAGCAAAAGCAAAGGAACCTGTTAAAAAGCTTCAAATAAAAAAAAATAAAAAAAAATAAATAAAAAAAAATAAAAAAATAAAAAAATTTAAAAAAAAAGCTTCAAATAGAGGTCCAGGTGACTGAAAACAAGAACAAAAGTTTGTGAAACAGGATAAATCAAACTGAGGAATGAATTTCAGTCCTAGAAGACAGGATTACAGGAAAAGAACAGGAAAGGTATAATTTATGAAATATGGCAAGGGATTATGAAAAATTAATCTAACAGCTCCTAGATGATTCAAAGAAAAATAACATAAGACTGATTGGAGTCACTGAGGAAGCAGGAGACAGTGCAAAAGACATTTAAAACATCACAGGAAAAGGAAAAGAATTAGATATACAGATAAATGAGGCATATAGATCTCCAAATAACCATAATATAAAAAAAAAACTACAACTAAGCATATAATTATCAAGGTTCAAGATAGTCAACCTATAGTCAAGAATGAAATACTGAGAGCAGTTACAGAAAAGATAAAAACCACATACAAAGGTAAGCCCACCAGGATTACAGAAGACTTTTTAGTGCAAACACTCCATGCAAGGAGAGCCTACAGTGAAGTGTTTCAAGTCTTGGAGGAAAACAACTTCTAACCTAGATTGATGTATCCCACAAAATTATCTTTCAAAATTGACAGGGAAATAAGATAGTTCCATAATAAAGAACATCTGAAAAACTTCACAAATACAAAATCTGCACTCAAAAAAATTATAAAGAATATCCAGGAAAAAAAAAACAAAACACAATGAAGGTCACAAACTCCAGAGTGAATCCATTGGACAAGGCAAAAAAAAAAAAAAAAAAAATGGAAAGAGTAAAATCAAGGCATAAAAGAGCCAAGAACAAGAAAACATCATGACAGATTTAAATCAGTACATATCAGTCATAACCATTAATGTCAATGGCCACAATGTGCCAATTAAAAGACACAAACTGGCAGAATGGATTAAGAAACAAGATCCTACAGTATGCTGCATACAAGAAACACACCTAATTCAGAAAGAAACTCATAGGGGCCAGGGAGTTAGCTCTGTGGTTCCAGCACCTGTCTCGCAAGCGCAAGGACCCGGGTTCGATTCCCCGGTAACCACATAACAATACTGGGTGTGGAGACCCACACCCAGCAGCAACCAGCACCACATACCACAGTGCCGGGAGTGGTGGCTCACGCCTGTAATCCCAGCACTCGGGAGGCAGAGGCAGGAGGATTGCGATGTGAGTTTGAGGCTGAGCTCAAGGCCAGCCTGAACCACAAAGCGAGACCCTGTCTCCAAAAAAACCTAAAAAAAAAAAAAAACAGAAAGAAACTCATAGACAGAAAGTAAAAGTATGGAAAACAATTCTTCATGGAACAGAAAACTACAAAGAAGTAGGAGTGGCTAACCTATTTGCAGACAAAATAGATTTCAAATCAAATCTGATTAAGACAGATAAAAAAGGACACTACATCCTGCTGTAGGGAGAAATCCAAGAGAAAGAGATGACATTCATAAATATTTATGCACCAAATTCCAGTGCACTCACTGTATATAACAAATATTAATGGATATGAAAAGCAAATAAATACTAATAATAATAGTAGTAGGGGACTTCAGTACCTCACTGTCACAAATAGCTCAACTGGACAAAAAATCAATAAAAAACAATTAAATTGAACCAAACCTTTAAACATACGGACTTAACAGATGCTCACAGAGTATTTTATATTCCCACAAAGTCAAAACATACATTCTTCTTAGCTACTCATGGGACATTCTCCAAAATAGACAACACACTAGTTTTTAGAACATGTTTAAGTAAATGCAAAGGAACTGAAATTATCTCTTGTATGATGTCATACCATAGTGTCTTGAAATGGAAGCTCAGTAGCAAAAGAAACTACAAGATCGTCAAAAACACATGGAAATTGAACAAAACTCGGCTGAAAAATCAATGGGTCACAGAAAAAATTAAAGTTTTTAAAATTAAATGAAAACACCACTACAACATACAGGAATTTAAGGGACACAATTAAAGGGTTTTATGAGGGAAATTCATGGCAGTGAATGCTTACATGAGGAAAACAGAACAAGCTCAGATAAACAATCTAATGCTGAAACTCAATCAGCCAGAGAAAGAGGAGCAAGACAAACCCAAAGCTCATACTAGGGAGAAAATTATAAGGATCAGAGCAGAAATTAATGCAATGGAGACTAAGAGAATAATACTAAAAATCAAGAAATGGAAGACTTGGTTTATTGAAAGGATAAACAAAATAAGAGAAACCCTCAGCCAATCTTATCAAACAAAGGAAGCAAAAGGCTCAAATTTGTGCCATTAGGGATAAAAAGGAGAAAATAAGCACAGATCCAGTGGAAGTCCAGAGTACAGTAAACATCTACTCTGAAAATGTGTACTCCAATAAAATGGGAAACAGAAGAAATTGATAGATTCCTAGACACAAACTTCTAAAGGTGAACGAAGAGGATATAAAAATGTTAAACATCTCAATATCAATCTGTGAAACTGAAAATGTAATAAAATCTACTGACAAAAAAAAAAATACATTGTCCTAATGGCTATGTTCAAAATCCTCAGAAATTTGGAATAGAGGGTCTCTATCTCAAACTAATAAAAGCTATCTATGAGAATCCATCAGCCAGCATCATACTAAATAGTCAAAAATTGAAACCTTTCATACTAAGATCAGGAACAAGACATGGATGTCCACTCTCACCACTTCTGTTCAATACAGTTCTGGAAATATTCACCACAGTAATTAGGCAAGAGAAAGAAATAAAAGGAATAAAGATAGGAAAAGAAAAAAATTAAATTATAATTATTTGCTGATGACATGATACTCTATCTACAGGATCCTAAAAACTCAATTAAAAAACTGCTGGACCTCATCGCCAAATTTAGTTGGGTGGCTGGATACAAGGTCAATGTTCAAAAAATCAATAGCCTTTGTGTACACAAACAATAGACCCACTGAGGTAGATATTGGGAAGTCAGTCCCTTTTGCAATAACATCCCAAAAAGTAAAATATCTAGTGGGCCAGGGATTTAGCTCAGTGGTTCCAGTGCATGTCTTGCAAGTGCAAGGACCCGGGTTCAATCCCAGGTTAACCACATACAATACTGGGTGTGGAGACTCACACCCAGCAGCAATCAGTACCACATACCACAGTGCCCAGCATGGTGGCTCATGCCTGTAATCCCAGCATTCGGGAGGCAGAGGCAGGAGGATTGCTGTGATGTGAGTTTGAGGCTGAGCTCAGGGCCAGCCTGAACCACAAAGCGAGATCCTGTCTCAAAAAAATAAAATAAAATTAAAATTAAATATCTAGGAGTCACTCTAACAAAGGAGGTAAAAGACCTCTATGCTGAAAAATATAGCACTGAAAAAAGGGGACAGAAGAAAATATCAAAAAATGGAAAGACATACCTTGCTCCTGGGTAGGAAGAACCAATATCTCGAAATGGCTATACAACTACTATAGTAAAACTACTATACAAATTCAATATAAGCCCATTGAAATCCCCACAGCATATTTCACAGATCTACAGAAAATAATCCAAAAATTCATCTGCAATCACAAGAGACTTAGAATAGCAAAAGCAAGAACATGCATGGGTGACTTCCACCTTGAAACTATACAACAAAGCCAGGATGATAAAAACTGCATGGTCCTGGCAAACTAACACACCCAAAGTCCAGTGGAATATATTAGGAGATCTAGAAACAACTCCAGATGCATATGCTACCTCAGATAAAGGAGCCAAATATCTTCAATAGAGCAAAGATAGCCTCTTTAACAAATGGTGCTAGAAAAACTGGGGTTTAACCTGCCAAAGACTAAAGCTAGACCTATCTCTTTCACTGTATACTAAACTAAAATCAAAGTGGATTAGAGATCTAAACATTAAAACAGAAACACTAAACATGCTGCAAAACATGTTAGAGAGAACTCTTGGAGACACTGGCTTAAGATTTTATGAACAAAACCTCTATAGCATGAAAACTGGCAGAAGAAATCATCAAATGGGATCTCATTATTAATCAGCTTCTGCACAGCAAAAGAAACCACTTACAGAGCAAAAAGACACCCAATGATATGGGTACCAGCTGTTTCTCAGACAAAGGGCTACTATCTAGAAAATATAAGGAGTTTAAAAAATCACCCCCCCCAGTTTAAAGACCCAATAAAAATGTACATCTGAAATGAACAGATACTTTTCAGATGAAGAAGTTAAAACAGCTAAAGAAGAAATGAAGAAATGCTCAGCCTCACTGGTCATTGAAGAGATGCAGATGAAAACAACACTGAGTTTTCATCTCACTCCACAAAGAATGGCTGCTATTTTGAAACTGAACATCAACAAATGCTGGTGAGGCTATAGAGAAAAAGGAACCCTTCTCTACTGTTGATGTGAATGTAAACTGGTACAGCCACTATGGAGATCAGTGGAGAGATTCCTCAAAAAATCTACAATTAGAGGTCCCATTTGACCCTGCCATTCCCCAAACATATAAGACTTGAAAAATTTGTATCTCAGCAACATATGTGCACCCACCTTTATAGCTCCTCAGTTTGTGATAGCTAAATCTTAGAAAAAACCAAATGCCCATCAACTCTGTACTGGGTAAAGAAGATGTGGTTTTTCTATAAGTACTACTCTGACTTAAAGAATGATAATTTTGAGTCATTTATACCTTGAAGACATATTCATAAGTGAAATAAATAGGTCACAGATGTGTAAATATTGTCTTTTCTCTCGTATGAGAAACTGAAGATATAAATGAGTTCTAGAATGTATGATAGATATTGTAAAATAGAAAATATTAAAAGAGAGATGGGTATAGAGATAAGTAATGAGAGGAAAGAAAAATGTAACGTAAAAAAAGAAACAAAGCTTATGTATATAGGGACAGGAGGTTGTAGGATGGGTAGGGGAATGGGGAAAAAAAGAGAATTAAGTCATCTCATAGACTAGTACAAACTGTCAATGTTAAGTGTGACAATGATGTGTCTATATAATGTACCAATACAGATTCAAATTTAAAAAAGCATATGAAGTCAATAATATCTATCTCACAGAGTTCATGTGAACATGATACTGAGCATATCCCAAAGTCTGCAATTGTGAGATGTTACTTCCTTTCTCTGCACTGTAGATAAATCTCAGTTTAAGTCTATCCACTATGCAGTTTTGATAACATGACATAAAAAGAATTGCATTATTTCATTCTTGAAGAAATTTACTGAAGTAGGAATATCTGACTCTGGAAGTCTACCATCTTTACCATTGCTGCAAATTCCTAGCAGCACAATGCCTTCCAAATTCCCATTTTGTTCTTAGGTGGTGGGTTAAAAATTCTGTTTGAGCTTTTTCTTACAGTCAACTCTTTCTCAATTTAAAGATTTTGGGGGATTTTAGTAATCTCTCTTATTCATATTGTGGTTTTGTCAATGTATTTATGTGTCTTGATAAAAATTATTTTTAAATTGGCTTGGAAGATGTAGGTTCATTTTTACTTCACTATGTCGATATCAAATGACAACTCACTATGGTAAATTTTACACATCACATGATATTAAACTCACTTTATTCTCTCTTTATCCACATATTTGCATTGTTCACTTATATGTAGCCAAAAAAGCAGCTGAGCAATCACAACATTGCTCAGGCTTGCTGCTGAGATCACCAGAGCAGATGGGAGAGGTGAACATGAGGACCCTCTGCTGATTTAAAACAATATAGCCTAAAACACAGGCTCATAATGCTCGTTTCTCTTCTTTATTGGTATGACTTTTTTGTTTGAGAGCAAAGAAAAAGGTTCTGACTTGGTGAGCAAACACCAATCTGTCACTGACCTTGATCATTCAAAACAAACAGTAACTGAAAAACAAAGCATGGAGAGTAAAGTTCCAAGAGAAAAGAATAATTACAGCCAGCATTTGGTAACTGTGTATGAGACCAAGTATGAGACACTATTCCATATGTTTCTGCATACTGCTATTGTATGTAGTCAAGCTTCTCAGCCTAAAGTTTCTCATTTAGTACTCTGTGTAGGGCTATAAAATTTGCATTTCCAGACAACTCCTGAGAATGCTGATGCTGTGGGTATGAAAACCACCCCATAGCTCTTCAGAACCAGTTTCAGTTAGTCCCTCTCTTCATATTTCTCAAAGGATAAACATTCATATCACCAATTTTAATATCCCCTCATGCTGTATCCTGCCCTCTTCACTCTGGAGCCTATCAGGGTCTTGATCAGAGCTGAAAATAGCAGGATCACACTTGCCTAGTCAGCAAGACTCGGGTACACAAGATAGTGTATCTGACCCGGGCATACACTTTATGACACTGCACAAAAAGAAGGCATAAAAATAAGAGAAACTAAGGTTCACAGGGAACTATGGACACTTCTACCCAAGACTTCTCAGCAAGCAGGTATAACTGGGTGTGCAGCCCATTGAGAGAAATGGACCAGGACAGGAGCAGGCTTTTTCTATAAACAGAGCTAGTGCCTGCCAAGGACAGCAATATGAGAAGTGTTCCAGCCCAAATAGACTAAGCACTTTTCGCTTTCATTGATTAACTAATGAAGAAACACACAAAAAATGATTTTCACATCCCATCAAAACAGATGTCCAACTTTAGGACTTATTTTACTCTAAAGATTTTTTTTTTTTAAGTCTGATGGTATTTGAGACAAACTAAACAAACTGACTTTAGTGGAGAACTTACAAAGACACATTAGCAGAATGCTAATGTGCTCAACCTGTGCTAAGCAGATGCAAACTTCTGATGTTGTACTTGTCTTTTTCACCTTCAAACTCCAAATCCTTGCATCAAAGCACATACTATCTAATTTCCCTTGGACATTTTGAGAGGCTTTCATTTAAGTGTATTCACTGTGCAGACACTACTTTGTGACTGCATCTCCAGGGAGAAAAGTGCCAGACAGGCAGCAAGTTGTGGGCTGAAAGAAGCAGACAGCCTTTAAACTCTAGGGCATTTCTGACCATCCACAGCAATGTTAGTGAAGAGCCAGACCTTAAATGTCAGCTGTTTACAGACTCTCTCCTGTCCTTTTATGTCTCCACACCACAACCTCCACCCAGTCCCAGTAGTCAGTAGACAAGGTTCCTTTCCCAGGCACGAGGTAACAAGCAGACTGTTTGGATAGCTTTAACAGAGCAGAGTGTTTCTGCTCTGGATGCACTCAGCCACTAAGAAGTGGGGAGGACTGCCACTGTGTGCTGGGGCAAAGAGCTTCCCGAAAGCATCCAGGGGCACACTGTTACAGGAGCAACACTAACAGTAGAGGTCTTGATTACAAACTGATGAAAGTGGCAATACAAACTTCTGAACTTATCTTGTGCTTTTCTTTGCTCACTGACATCACATTTCCATATGTCAAGATGATGCACATGTACCAGTTGGGAAAAAAAGTAAACACTGTTTCTTACCTTTCACTCTCCATGAGAAAATGAAATGTTTTTAAATTCAATAGATCACACTACCAGAGTTTATTCCTTAAAATCAGACCAACTACTATCTATATGTTCTATATTCTGCTGATGCATCGTGTACTTATGTATACTATCTGTTCAATTAAATTTAATTCTTAAATGAAGGATCTTAAAAGGAGGGTATATTACAGCCTTTACACTGATGACTACACTAAAGTTTAGAGAAATGAAGGAATTTGCCCAAGACAGTGAATGGCTAAAGTAGGACTTAAATTTAGCGGGTTAATTTAAGAACCCTGACTCTGAAATCCACTAAAATTCATGGCTGTTTCTAAGGCTTGACCTGAGAATGAGAATCCAGACTACCCTGTCACATGCTTAATCACAACATTTCTAGAGGGAAACAAAGCCCAACAGAAAACCTGGTAGCCTTTTACTACCCATAAACATTAGAGTTACCATGCAGCATTTTCTATCTAACTACTCTGTGCAAGGAGGAGGAGGTTAGTATCTGCTGGAGGGAGTGAAAAGCATTATAATGGAGACCAGGGACAGGAACAGATACCCCTGAAACTATCAGGCACTCCAGCCAAAAGTTTAAACAACATAAGCTACAGCAGAAAAGATTGACATATTAACATATTACTTTGACATATTAACAGATTACTTATTGCTTTGTTTTCTTTTGTTCAAGCTTATTCCCTTAATATTTTCTCTTTCTTTAAGACTTAAAGCCACTGTGTAGAATGCTCATCTTTATTAAGATCCAACTAAAGTCCAAAAGTGACCTGGTTAAGTCATGAGAGAGAGTGTACATTAGAACATTTGGTTCCTTTGCTGAAATGTCTGCCTTATGCAGACAGCACTGTGTTGGACAAAACTGATAAAAAGAGTAGAACATGTTTCCTCAGGATAGAAAGATATTTAGTATGTGATTTTCTTTCATCACTAAT
This sequence comes from Petromus typicus, assembly GCA_004026965.1. Classification (NCBI taxonomy): domain Eukaryota; kingdom Metazoa; phylum Chordata; class Mammalia; order Rodentia; family Petromuridae; genus Petromus; species Petromus typicus. The sequence continues at coordinate 36,506 of PVIR01008944.1, read as the reverse complement.
GATTTATTTTCTTTTTATAAATGAAGACTATTCCTAACATCTTTCATTTAAAAATAAGTTAGATTGTGAAAGATATATTTTTGAACTGGGTATACTTGTAATTCAATATGTACATCTTAAGCATCCATTTTATGTAAGTATTTAAGTCAATTGTTAGAATTAAGTATATTTGACTGTATGGGTCATTTTAATGTACAAAACAGGCAAATAGAGGAAAATATAATTTTTTAAATTTGAATCTTTATTGGTACATTAGATATAAACATCACCATCACACTCAGCATTGAGAATTTGTACTAATATATGACATGACTTAATTCTCAATTTTTCCATCCCCCTACCCAATATGTAACTCTCAGCTCCCTATATACATAAGCTTTGTTTTTTTTTTTTTAGGAAAATATAATTTGAGCAAGAAATTAAGTAATGATATCTTTATCATCCCTCCAGAACTTAGCAATAAAGAGTTTTCTTCTATTTCCTCTCTGAATAAAAGCTGCAACTTCAAACTAATTAACCACATCTGTATTATCCTTTCTATTTTACTTCACAGACCCTTCATATCTAGTCATTTCCCTAGTTTGCATTCATACTGATATTGCCATGGATCAAGTCCTCGTAACCTATCATCAGAATTATGGAAATAAAATCCTAAATCTCTGCTCTTGGTGTACTGTCCTGTCCCAAGAGCCTGCAGAGTTTTCTTTCTAAAGCACAGATTTGAGCACATTATTCAACCTTTAAATTAACTTCAATGACTATAAATACCTTAAAACATGAAATTACAAAACTTCTCCACAGGCTCACAAAGCCTTAATGATTGGCCCCTTGATGAACTGAGCTTCTCAGCCTTGAGTCCAACTGCCAATCTGCCTCAGCAATCCCCTAGAGTCCCAACACTAGTCTTCCTCCAACTAACCTCAATCACATAAAATACTACAGTGCGGAACTGCCAGGCTCCCCAAGTACTTCAAACCATTATTTTTTCTTTATTTGGTATGTTTCTGCCTATGTACATATTATTTCACCTATTTCTACTGATGTTTGCACTTGGCACTCTTTCACCTAGAAAATTCTTTCTTATCCTCCAATTTCTAACCCAAATATTATATTTTTAATAAACTGTATTTATATTTGGCTTTCTGGATTGCCTCATATGAACTGAGCAGTGTTTTCTTTTTATTGCCACATGCATCGACATGTCCTTAGCAACATAGGAAGGCGAGGCAAGATGACTACTTGAACCTAGGAGTTCAAAAGAACTTGTGCAGTAAAGTGAGATCCAGTCTCAAATATATTTTAATTGATGCACAGTACTGAACATAGCCATTGAATACAATGGGATGGATGACTTGATACATGTGTATGATGTGTAATGAAAAAACTAGGGTGATTAGCATTGGTTTATGTTTTTCTTTTAGCTATGCTAACCTATTAGAAGGCACTGCCTTCTAACCTTCAGTTAGCAGCAACTAGCATAATACTTTCTCTAGGACCTCTAACAAAGTCCTACTAGCTCCTCTCCTAATAGTGAACCTGCACTAAACAGTAGTTGATTTTCCAAGGGACTAAGTCAACATTCCAAGTGTTGTTTTCCACTACCTGATAATATAGCATTTAAGTACATTTCTTTCCTTCACTGGACTTGCAGAAAGTAAATAAAAAGAAGATTCAGATCTTGTGAATTATAGTGTTATAGGCGATATATTTAAGATGTGCTTTAGTGGGAGCAATGCCTGGAGATCACCAATTATAGTTTTGCTCTTCAATATTTGAAATATATTTGTGGTACTACAAAAGACAATGTCTGGATGAATTCAATGAATCACATATAAAACAATCCCATTTTATAATGAATTGCTATTCTTGAATTCTGTTACAGAGAATTTTAATTTATATTAAATTATATTTACATTAAATATTAGTTTATATTAGATACTAGTAGTATCACTTGTTAATATTTAAATTTTATCACAATATTTTTGGTTGATTGATGAAATCAGTATAGCAAATTAAACCATTTTTTTCAAAATACTGTTTTAAGAAATATTTGAATCACTCTTGCTTTGTAGTGGCCTTGCTGCAACATATCTAGGCCATGAAAGATATATCCTTTTCAGAACATAAAATTTCACATGACAGAAAAGACTGTCTCAGGGATAATTCTCTGAGTTATCAACTTCCTTCTTTCCATAAGACTCCAATCCTTAGGAAGATGAATAAACTAAAGAAGAGAATAAGACTAGCCTTTTCAATATCTCATCATTCTCTTAAGTATAAACCTTATTCATAAATCAAGCAGCTATACCAGTGAACCTCAAAGAGTTCTGTTATATTGCCATTTCTACAAAGTACTTACTGAATGTGGAACTCATCTCCATTTGTCTTACTCATTCTGCTTATGCCGTTTTTCTTAACTATTCGGTCTACAGCTGAAAACAAACATTTGCTGTATTCATGACTTCACCATTCACTTTTATAGCTATGGCCACACACACACACACACATACACACACACACACAAAACAAAACAAAAAAAACAAACAAAAACAGGCTTCAAACTACTATGATGTGCACGATATCTTATCCTTGTAGTACTACTTTAAAATTTCTTAGATGCCTTCAATTTTTATAAATTCTCTTTGGCACACAGAAAAATATTCTTTCTCAGTTTTGAAGGCTGTAGTGTAGATCTTTATAGGCATGCCTTCTTAGAAAGAAATTTCAGTTAGCCAAACTCAATCCAAATTACAGCAGATGGGTAAACACACATATGTATATATACACCTATTTATATAGCATATCTACATATGTTCTCATTCAGCATAAAGCAAATATTATTGTAACAGAATGTAGGATTATTCTGGAATATTTTAATATTCTTTGTTTAGAAGTGAATCTGGCACTCTTCACTGAGAATGTGCCATGTGCCAGAAAACTAGATTTACAGATAATGTAGTGAATAAAAAACAATCTGAACTTCACATAAATTCAGGTGTAGATAAAGGCAATCACAATAAAACATAAATATTTAACAAAAATCATTATTTTAAAATGAAGCACAGAGAGATAATACAGTAAGCCAAGGCTTGGAATGGTGCATCTGTGGAGCAAGCACAAGGTCCAGAGTTCAATCCCTGGTACTAGAAATAAATAAATAAATAAATTTTTAAAAAGGTGGTTTGTGAGTGATTTTAGATATTTTTGAGATGATATAAGAATATTATATCTTATATAATAGCTGAATATTTATTCAGCTTCTCTGAATAAATAGAAGAAAGAATAAAATGACACAGACCTAGAGAATAAAGCATAAGTATTCTAGGCAGAAGGAAAAAGTGAGTGAAAAGAAGTTGAAACAACTGTTATTTTCAAGGATGAACAAATGATTACTTGTGGTTGAAGTAAAATTAAAAAGTATACAATGTTAAGAGAAAAATATAGATTAGTATTTGAGTATTACACTGGATAAGGCACAAATTCTGTGTTTTTTCTAAATGTGCAACATAATAAGAAACTTGACAGTGTTTAAGCAAGGGGCTTAAAAGAAAATTTAATAAGTTAAAGAGAATTTTCTGGTTTCTATAGATACAAGAGAATGTACAGTGACAAAAATAGACAGGAAAATCAAGCATTTAGGTGAGAAACTGTAATGGTTTCAGCTAGAAAATATAATTATGGAACTTAAAGACTGACTGAGGTTGTGTAATGGAGAGGAGAAAACCCAAACATGAGAGCTAGATGTTCTTCATGTGTTAATGGAAAGATCTGGAGAAATGGAATTCAGCCTTCACAAGACATCTAAAGAGGAAAATCAAGAATTAAGTCTAGACATGTTAATATATCCTATGATCTTAGATAAGAACAAAATAAAGATTAAAATAAAAAGATATAGTCAAGGAGAGCCACTTGCATTTGATGATGCTGGGAATTAAAGGGAAAACTTGGTGTTTGGGGCTTGGTAGAGGAGAACAAATTTGAAGAGTGATGTGCTTGATTTGGGAACATTAAATGTAAGATTCCTAAGACATCTGTGTGGACAAGTCCAAGAAATTTCTATAAAAACTAGTATAAAGATAAAAAGAATTTGGATTTTGAAGAATAGTTTGGGAGAACCAAGGACAGAATTCAGATACTAAATAAAAGTCTAAGAACTATACAAAGAATTTCTGAATGTTAATATCACCTGAGTCACCTGATACCTAGATGATCAGTGATACATAAGGGAAGAGAGTGTTTCAAAACACCAGGTACAGTCAACAGTTGCCATGAAAGAGAGGTGAAATTAAAGAGTTAAGAGTTCACCATTTGATATGCAACCAGCTATTTGTTGAGGTTTAGCAAAAATCAATTTCTGGCTTCATCTCTTAGAGGAAGTTGTTTGTCTCCCAATGTCCAGGCAAGATAGAAATCATTATTCATTATTCAGATAAAATACTCCCATTGTTGACTGCTGGAATTTATAGCATAAACTGTGATACGGTGTATAAATGACCCAGATGCAGGTGGAATACTCATAGCTAGAATTACTATTGGCACCAAGAGCACTGCAACTGCAGAAGCTTCCTTTAAGTCTCTATTGATGACAGCTCACTTAACTATGCCCATTTCGTGTTCCTGAACAGCCTGTACAATATAGCTCCAGGCTGCTAAATTGGGGACTAATAGTAGGAACAGGCAAACATTCTCCAGGGTGTGGCACCACTGCCAAGAAACAGCATGACACACCTACGCTAGGCATGAGGTGCCAAGTGCAAAGGGACTGGGTCCTGACAAGTGTGTGATAAGCTCAGCCCCCTAGAGGGCAGCAGAGCCTCAATAGAGGGGCAGAAGCACCAAAGCCCAGAGCCTGGAATAGTGGGCAGTTTCACAAAAGGAGACAGGAGAGGGCAACACACACATTTACGGAGAATGAAATAAACTAAACTTCAAAGATGACTGGTACAAATTCTCATCCTATTAAATTCTAAACTCTTTGAATCAAGAGGCAGTGAATAATACTTTCTTGCTGTCATGCCAATAGAAATACACAATGTGTCTAGATATATTATTTAATCAGAAACACTTACTATATGTACTATAGTTCTCTTGTTGATGAGATCATCTATAATTGTCACAGTTTCAAGGATCTTCAAGACAATATGTAAAAATAATATGCATACTCAACTATATACCTATAGTGAGAAAGAGCTCTCTTTGTATAGGTCCAACCATGTATTTACAACCAACCATGGTTTGAAAATATTCTGAAATACGCATCCAAACCAAAGTACAGACTTCTTTTTCTCACCACTTTCCAAAGATATAGTATAAAAAGTATTTGTACACTATTTGCATTACAATAAATATTATGTTATTTACAGATGATTTAACAAATATGGGAGGAAGCACATAAGTTGTTTGCAAATATTATACCATTTTGTATAAAGGGCTTGATATTGGATGTTGTTTTCTATAAAGAATCCAAGCCACAATCTCCTGCAGATACTGAGGGATGTAAAAGAATTAGCATATATCAGCTTATCACTTTCATGTATGTACATGGCACTTAACAAGTATCTAAGAAACACTAGGAAATGTTTCTTTGGGTGTCTTCCCCTATGAAACTGTTCACTTCCTCTCATTTTGGTAAGTGTTTTACCAAACACTTACCTATCACTTTACTGTGATAGGTATTTGCTTAGACATACCATAATTAATAAATCCATCTATTGTAATGTTGTGATTATAATATATCATAAAGCACTATTTTAAAACCAGGAAAAATGTAATTACCTTCTAAAGAACAGAATACAATAAAAAGTCCCTTGTCATAGCCTTGTCTTCAGGTCCTTCCTTGTACCATGGGTGCAGATGATTCTTTAGAAACTTGAGTAAGAACACAGCTCCCTGGACCCAGAACTTGTCAAGGCTGCTTCCTTCTGAAACTAATGCAGTGAAGCATGTTTATTTTGCTTTTTGTTTTTCACTCCTCACTGTCATACAGGGACTAGGAAGCCCCCAACTTGCTTTCCTTATCCCTACTTCCTATTATTCTGTCAAAAATCAAATGTAATTTTTTTAAAACTGAGAAAAATAAGTTTCTTTGCATAATTCTAAAACATTTTATTTTTCCTAAGTAGTGCAGGAAGAGAGAATGCAAAAAAGAAGGGCTAGTTTTATGTGTGGAGCTAAGACAAGAGGAATTATATGGGCACCAAGGCAGAAAAAGAGGGCTACAGAGGGAAGGATTGTGGCCAACAGAGCAACTGAGGTGAAATAAGAACTCAGGAGTTGAATCATGTACACTAATAGAGGCAAAGGCCAGATTAGATGAATTTACATTGGAATAAATATTGGCTTTCCCTTATTACTTGTTTTTACCATGTTCACAGCTGCATTCATGCAAAACACATTTGTTGACCTGCTGCTGTATACCACACCTTATATCAGGTGCTTACTAAAACAGATATCTTCTTATCCCTGTGAAGTTTAATTGACTAAGAAAGGCAGATAATGAATTGAGAATCAAATATGGATCTAGTTCCAATGTGTAACAAGTGTTATAAAGTAAGAGAATAAGTCTGTATTAGAGATTGACAGGTGAGACAGCTGAGATACAATAAAGAGAAATTCAAATTCAGCATAAATTACAGCAGTGTAAATTAGGGATGTAGGAGCAACAAGATCATATGAAGTAGGCCCAGAATCAGCAGAAGTCAAAGATTAATTAACCTATAAGATTTAATAAAAGTTATATCAGCCCTGTCCTTCATAAGAGCTTATGGAGCTATAAGGAGATATGGAGAAACAGGACAAATATGTCTCAAAACTACCTGTGAAAATACTTTCCTGGTTATAAAAGTTAATAATAGAGAAGAAAATGACAGCTAGGAAAATTGCACTATTGCCTAGGAAGATCAAGCACTCTGTGTAGATCCTACCAGACTTCTTACGATTTCACTTTACAGATTGGGAAGTTGTAACTCTGACTGTATAAGCTTCTTTGTGAATATAATATGGTACAATTAGCTTTCAATTCTTAAATGGGATGACATGTACATTTTGGGAATCAGAGTTAGGTCCAGGATTTCTGTTTGCTTCTTTCTTGCTTTTATTTATTTTTAATTGTATATATTTAGGGAACACAGTATGGTTTTAATATATGCACGTAATGATGAGGCTAGGATAACTGGCACACTCATTATTTCACACATTTGTCATTTCTTTGTGCTGAGAATATTCAGAATCTTCATGTTTTAAAATACACAACTAATTGTTGTAAACTACACTTACCCTTCTGGGGTACACAACCTAAGAAGTTATTCCTCCTATACAACTGTACCTCTATTCCTGTTAACTTTTCTCCCCATGTCTCTCTCCCCTGTCATGTTTCCAGACTCTGGTTACTACAATGTTACTCTCTATTTCTAGGAAAGGAACTTTTAGTGACCACACAGAAGTGAGCACAGGCAGTAATTATCTTTCTATACCTAACTTAATTCACTTAACATATTTTATATTCTTCTATCCTGTAGGAAATGAAAAAAAAAATCCATTCTTTATATGGCTGAGTAATAGTTTATTGGGTGCCAGGCTTTATGAAAACTGAAGTTCATACAATTTTGGATGTTTTAAGAAAGGTTAAGTATAATAATATGAAAATAAGAGTGAGAGCTTGCAAAGGACTATGGTGAGTGAGGGGACCTGGATCAATCTTCAATTCAGAGCAAATCTACTTCCATAGAGAAGTGTGAGGTTCAACATCCATCTGCCTCCAGACAGAAAATTAAGTTGCTACTGCAAATTATAATGAAGGTGAGAATACGGGAGCAAACAGAGTAAACAGACTCAGGAAACAGTACAACCTGGGGCTCATTCCAAAAGGACTGTGAAAAAAGAATGTTTGAAAATAGAACAATGTCTTTTAAGCCACTTAAAACAGAACTAGGCCCAACAAATGATACAACTAATGTTGTATGTGGCATTCCAGAATGAAGAAACACATATCATTATTAACTAATCTGGTTGCTCTCGGTAAGAGATGTAATACCCTTATATCCTGCTTCTTCTTTTATAAGACAAAACAGTAATGACATTGAATGGTTAAGCTAGAAAATTCAGATATGTACTACTATACACTAAGTATTTGGTAAATAATGGCTCTCGTCATTATTACCCAGTTTCATATGACTTCAAGGCCTTTGAAGATGTCCAAAATGTACAAAATGTAAGAAGTTCTTGTTGGAAAATAATTGATCTGTCTGAGGAACAAGATAAACTCTAACATGCCAGAAAGTGAAAATAGTCCTTCACTGAAATGTTCCTCTAGTCTGATTTTGTTTTCTTATGAATTTGTCCCCTTTAGTCAATATTGTATTCCTCCCTGACACATTTTGTCTATTGAGGATGTTGTGTGAGCTTCTAAAGCACCTGAAGATTGGTTTCAAAATCTGTATCTTCCTGGAATTATACTGATGATGAAACAAATAGCAAGGATGAGGGAAAGTACACAAAGAGGCAATAACATAAAATGATTCATATCTGTAAACAAGTTCTAGCTTGAGTGAGATTAAAATACATCCTTTGGGAACTCTCTGGAAGGTAAATGAAAATCTTCACTCAATACAAAACATAACACATTTCCATAATATTGTTATGCTATACCTTATTAATGTATTCTCCAGTGGTTTGTTTGTTCTTATGTCATTTATCTTTGCTTTTTTTGTAACAGTGAAGGGAAAAACCTTTGTGCAAGAACCTTTGAGCATCTGTTGAATTATTTCACTAAAATAATTTCCTATGAATAGAATTACTGTCATTATAGCAGATTCTTTACATTTTAATTGCTTATTTGCATTGCTTCCCCACCTGTCAGCTTCTACCTTTCTTTACTTTTACAGAGAACAAACAGTGTAATAAGTTCCTTGGCAGGAAATCCTTTCTAAATTTATGCCTACTTCTACCATTACTTTATGGGGCTATTAATCAAATTTCTTAATCTGAAATTTTTGGATGAATCAAATTGGCACTTCAATTCTTGGCAAAGTATTTTATGAGTGAGTCTGTGTGTTTGGAAACCTCAAGACTTGCTGGAGTATTTAGAAAACTATCCTCAAATATTTACTTATCTATACATGCACCCAAGTTTAAAGGATGAAATCACACTAGGAAAGTATTTTGCAATGCCACCCTGTAAGAATGAACACTTTAAATTTGGCATTACCCTTTCTCTCCAAAGTGAAGGTCCTTATGACTTTTCTGCCCTCATCAAGCACTTTTGCTTTTCCTCACTTAGAAAGTGGAATCAGCTCTCCTGCCAACACTTTAGAGCTGCTGACATCTCCTAGTCCCCATCCTGCCTTTTGATTCCACACTCTATCTCACACACTAGTACTCGTTGTCAGCTCTCAACAGCCACATCTCTTACAGCCTCCATGTTTTTGGAGTATTGCTGGCTAGAGGAACTGAAGATAGAGGCAGGAACTTGGTCTGCAAGTCACCAGAGGGTCTGGAGGGTGATATACTCTACTTAGCTGTTACGTACTCAAATTTTACCTTTTAACAGTAGTTGATTGTATGTTCCAAACCTAGCTCTACTAAGTACACGCTATCATCTTTATATATGACCTTTTTGGTCTTTCAAATGTGTTATCAAAAGATTTCAGTGAGGGTCTTCATTAGTACACAATGAAGAAAAAAAGTAAGGTATTAATAAAATAATGAGATTTAAGTAATGACTTCAAGGTAATTTCTAATCATCCCACACACATTAGACAGATAACTAAGGTAAGGAGCTTGGATGGAATATAAAACTTTTTGAGTCACCATTCCTTATTTAATAAGAGAGGATATCAATTACCTTACTAAGCCTCTTGAAGGCACTAAGTAGTAAGGGAAAGGTTTTTCCATAATATTGTAAACGTTTTTTAAACATATATGATATCACAACTCCTCTCATCACTTTATGATTCCCAGAATCCAAAACTAAGATTTTCCTAAAGGAAAAAAAATCTATCTTTGTGCAAGCCTTTTGACTTCAGCATTTCACTGCTCACCAATCATTTTTTCCTATTTTCTTGTTGACTCCTTAAATTCTTTCCTTGTCTTAATCTGTACATGCTGTTACAATACTACTCAAAACTGGGAGGCTTATGTTTCACAGTTCTAGGAGGTGAGAAATTCACAATCAAAGAACTGGCACTTCAGTGTCCAGCTAAGGTCCACTGAGAGGTTCATAGATAGTGCTTTTTTGCTAAGTCTTCACTGGATAGAAGAAGTAAAGACCCGCTTTAAGGTCTCTTTTTTAAAGGGATGAATTTCATTGATGAAGGCATTCCCACTATTGCCTCATCTTTTTTTAAAGGTCCCACTTTCTAATATTATTACCTTACTAATTAGGACTTCAACTATGAATTTTGGAGGTATGTAAAATCCAGATCATATGATTTTCCAAATTGATTATATTACTTTTTTTACTCTCACTTTCATAAAACTGAAATTTCACTCTGTACTGTCATTTATCATCACTCTAACTGTATTCAAAAGTCTAAGATTATGCTAATATTCTGCCTGCCTAAATGAAAATTTCTCCATAACTCAGTTCTTTGTGTTTTCATTCATTTGTGCATAACTTCATTCAACAAGTATTATGTGCTATAGTAAGCTTGGCCATCTCATAGGTGCTGGGAAGATAGTATTGAGTCAAATTGTTCTATATTTGTCGTTTCATAGAGCTACACTGCATAGGAGATCTTACTGGGGAAAAAGTATATAAAATTAAAGACAAACTACAAAATGTATAGGATAAATATCTCTGAAAAAGCAGGAAATTGTAACAGGAAGAGTGAATGAAGATCATCTTTTTGATTAAGGTTTGTCATGGCAGAAAGCATTGGGAAAAGGGTATCTGAGAAAACTGAGAGAAGGAAGCCCCCATGATACCCTGACTAACGCGAAGACTGGTGGGAACATACCTGGTATCCCTCAGCAGCAGGGCCAGGGTAGGCATGGAAGAAAAAGAAGTCATGGGATCAGAGATGTAATAGGAGAGGCAAGAGCCTATGCAGGAGGAGAAGGGGGAGAGAAGAAAAACAAAGAGGAAGAGGGGGAGAAGGGAGAAAGGAAAAGAGGGAGGAGAAGAAAAGGAGAGAGGGAGGAAAAGTTTGTGTTCTCCTGTACAGTAAAAATTTAGAATTAACTCAGAGATAGATAACTAATTTAGAGTTTTAAGTAAAAAGGAGAACATACGCAAAGGATTGTGTTTTGGCAAGATTATTCTGCAAGCTGTGTGGAGCCTGAAATGGGTTGGATCAGGAGGGCAGAAGTTAATAAAGACAAATACAGAACTTATTTATGAATGTTTCCCAATTTTAAGCGATGATGGTGGCTTGAGCCAGCCAAGTCATTTAAGGATGTGTAACACGTGGTCAGATTCTGTTCCTGTATCCTTTCAGGTGAGTTTTTGGTTTTACTATGTCATGTATTTCACAGAACACTGAAAGAGAATCTACCTCCTTCTACAGCCTCATACTAAAACTCTGACTTTTTGAGACTTATGGCCTCTTATTTTTCCTCCATCTTTCTACTTGATCCATGAATACAATGGAGAACTTCTGTCAGCCCAAGTTCTGCTATTATGTTGAAGAACTTTGGTGCCAATATAAACCAATGACCAAGTTATACAGTGTGTTACCACCCTTCTTTTAGTGATTTACTCAAACTTATTGTCACAAATCTCTCTCACATAGAGTATATTAATCTCCACTATCAAACTTCTACTCTCTCCTTTCCTTCCAGCTTCAGGCATCATTCTGCCAATGCCTGATATTTCACCTCATAAACACATTCATTCCATGAATTTCTCCATTTTAGTCTTGTCTTATATCTCATTCTAGACTCATTTATTCATTCGAGATCATAAAGACCACATAAAAGTCTTAGTAATCCAACACTCAGTGGGTTGATAAAGAAGATAAAATAAAGAAATGAAATCTTTGAACCCAAACACTGTGGAGGGATTACCTTTACTGTCTAATCTCACCACATAAATCTAGGCTCATATACATCTGACTGAAGAGAAGCTAGAGCTCTCTGAACAAATACAAAATAACAAAAAAATCTTCAAGGAATATGACCAAAACTTATTCCAGAACAAATTATTCTGAAATTATTTACAATTTTTGTTAAAATTTTTCATGGCAAGGTTTTGGCCTATAAATTCAAGCTGTCAAAGCTGTGTTGGAGGCTTGAGGTTTAGCTTAGTGGTGTCACACCTGCTTTACAAGAAAAAGGTCCTGAATTTGATCTTTAGTATCAAAAACACAAAAAAGGTGAATAGAGCACAAATCTAGAAATCTACAGTTTGTAAGAAAGTGACCAAACCAAAGAATCCTGAATTCAGTGTCTAACATATTTGTTTTGGGATTTTTATGTGTATTTTGTGGGTTTTGGTGGGAACTCTTAACAAAAGAGATTGAGTTTGCATAAAATAGAATCCTTAAGATGTTCGTATTTCATAAATGAAGGTAACCTAGGGGAGAGAGAGGAGAGTTTATGAGCATGAACTATGTATTTTTAACTAGTTTATGAAAGACTTAAATGATTTACTTGACAATCAGTCTAGTATAAAACACTCAAAATATATTAAGTATCCTCTTAAAGGACTTTATTGACCATCCAGTTATTTGTCATTCAACTAATACTATTTTCATTTAGGCCACGGAGCAGTAATTTGTGCAATACAATCAATTCATGAATAAGTACAAAATATTTGTACCGACATATGTAGAATTATTCAGATTGGTACTTCACAAAGCATTCCCTCCTAAGGTATTTTATTTGATAAAATGAAGGCTTCTTGATTTGGCTTGGTCTGATCTTTAGTATTTTTTAACAAAGTATTCAAGTCTCTTCCTCTCTTCTTTATGATTTGGTCTGAAGTTAATTGGGTGCATGCTTTGTATACTTTCTTTCTGCCACTATTTGCAGAGCCCCATGGCAGATTTGTCTCTATAGTCCAGTACAAAGCCTATTGTCTATAATGTATCAAATGTTCAATTACCTTCCATCTTGTGCCAAACCAATACATTCCTTTGGGCTTGATGTAATAATCCATTTTCATTTAAATATTATTAGAATCTCAGAAAAGGACAAAGATAAGTATGTTGACTCAGAATCTATAATTATCTTTATTTTATTGCACTGTTTTTTTTTTTACTTTTGAAACAAGGAAAATAAAGTAAAAATAAGTAACTATACTGGGATTAGAAAATTTTATTATGTAATTCATTTATCATTGACTATTACATATCAGGAACACTCTTTTTTTTTTTAAAGGAATATAAAGCTATTTATTGACCACTGCTCACCATTATTTACAATAAAGTAAACAATATACAGTAGGATAACATTTTGACTACTACAAAGTTATTTTTCTGGTTTCTGCTGGAACAGTAACCCAAATACTGAAAAGACTGAGCCTACATGTACGGAACAAGATGCGGACAAGAGAAACATGCAGGTCAATAATTTAGATTACAAGTTTTTTCACTCATTTATTCTAGCAGGCTGTAAATTGTGACTACTTCTAGTCACTCAGTAGGTAATCCATGACTCAACCCTTAAGACGGATATACACAAATCCTGCCTTTTCAACTTGAGGAATCTAACATTCCTTTCCCACGTTTTCTTTAGCTAATTCAAACAAACCAGGTTTTGACTAGTTTCTTATCTGGATGGGGAAGTTGTTGGTAGTGACACATTTTCTTTTCAAGAATTTTGCAATGGAACTGCAGCACTTCTGTGACTAAAGATATGGATAAGGATCCTGATACGGCTGTTTAGAAAATATACATTTAAACTGACCAATTAACCACAGAATCATCTATTTAACTTGAAAGGTCACAGCTTTAGGAAAACTTTCAATCTAACTATAATTTATGCCTAGGCTGCTCAGAATGATGGCACCCCAAATATGGGCCTATCACCCAGTTTTTGAATACTTAAAAACAAAACAAAAACAATTTACATAAGTATTTTATTTATACACACACAAACTCAGAATGGTCCTCAAGCATGTGAGCTAAATATGAGTTCTGTTTTGAGTTTGACTATGAATAATTTCCCCAATATTTAGTAAAGCAGAGGAAATATTATCAGGCTACCAAATGCTGTTTTCTGATACAGGAAGCAACTACAAAAGCTTTAACCAGTGCTATTGATGCAAAACAAACAAAACCCAACAACTCCCCCAAATACTACTTTCAAAACCAACTTATTAAACTTAATTTTCACTAGAATGCTGTTTTTCTCCACACTAGTAAATCAAAAACCAAGACCCATATTTTATATATATATATAAATATATATAAAAATGATGCGAGTTACTGAGCTTCATCTTCTGGACAAGAATGCCAAGTTAGTCTTTCTTCATAAAAAGCAATTACAATTTGAGGACATTTCATATTTGCTTCTTTTGCCAGCACCAAGTCAGCCTCATCTGAATCTTTCCATTTCATGAGAAACATCAATTCTCTGCTACTATCTGTGGCACCAATTATTCGTTCTGGATCAAGACCTCTAGCAAAGCCTCTAGGTTTGTCAGCAGCATCTCTTTTCTTCTTTGATTTGCTGTCATCAGATTCACTGTCAGATAAAGATTTTCTTTTTGTACCGTCTTTTTCTTTACCAGCTTTTTGAGAATTAAGAAATGCTTCAATCAATTCCGGACAATCTAAATTCTCTTCAGGTTCCCATGTATTGTCAGCATCTGTAAATCCCTTCCACTTCAGAAAATATTCCACTTTCCCATTCACTACATGACGGTCCAGTACTTTTTCTACCACAAATTCTTCAGGTTCTGCTTCCTCAACCTTTTTACTTTTTCCATTTTGTTTCTTTCCCATTTTTTGCAATGTAGTTTTGTTGGAGGCCATTTTTTACTGGAGACTGGAAGAGTTATTCACCGCCTGGGATGCTCGCGTCGCGGGTCCACAGCGTCTCGGCCTGCGCCTGCAGCTCCACTCGCATCCCTCAGGAACACTCTTAACAAGAGCTCTACAAGCTCTACATGAAGTTCTTTTCTACTACTTCAACTTGTGACTTTGTTGAAATCAGTCCGTTTCTTAATTTACCTAATGGGAAGAATAGTGATTTTCCTAGCTATCCAACTGATTTAAATTGATAAATAAATGATTATGTCTGCAAAAGCATATAATTAAAAAAACAAAAACAAAACCTGTCATTGATACAGAAGGACTCATCTTGATGTGCCTTGTAGGAGAATACTGGCAACCACCCAGTGTGTTTCCTTCCTTTTCTCTCTCTTTCTTCTGTTCTTTCTCTTTACTTTTGTGCTTCCTTCCATTCTTCCTTTATCTTTGTCTCTTTCTTTTGCAGCACTGGGACTAGAAACCAGAACTTTCACAATGATCTACTTATCCAGTCCTTTTTCATTTTTTTTGAGACAGATGTAACTAAGTTGCCTAGCCTAAACCCAAACCTGTAATCCTTCTGCCTCAAGCTCTCAGAGTTACAGGCATGTGCCGCTGTATCTGGCTTTCTCATTTTAGATGAAATACTTAGTACCCTCTGAGAGAACCAAACTGCTAATTTTAATATAAAGCTATTGGATCACATTCCTAAATGCAAGCAACCCAATACTGACTGTCAACTTTAACAGTTACAGGAACTTCACATATCCAAGTAATGTATCATCCATCCTTTGGTACTATAAGTGTCTAATATATTCAGACATGGTAACACTCAATGAAGTTTGAGTATGATAAGATTTATTTTTTAAAAACCCACATAATGAAAGGCAGCATGTTCTAAGGACTAAAGTGTGGATTATAAACTTTGATTTTATGTTCAAAGCCCAGGCCAACCACTTTTGTTTGTCTTTGATCAATTTACTTAACCTTTATTTCATTAGTAACATGGAAATAATAATAGAAAACATCCAAATGTCTGGTGACAGTCTTAAATTTAGTAAAGTTCAACCATAGTGTCTGACACCTACTAAGCACTAAATTGGTAGTAATTAATGATTTATATACATCTTTTTCTACATGCTAGACCTGCATTCTTTTACAATTGACTATTGGACATGATGAATTCAAGATTAATCAGAAATGAAAATGGGATGGATTTCATGTGGTTTGATCCAGAAGTATTAAAATCATGCTCAATTTTTCCAGATATCATAATAAATATCGAATCAGTATCACAAATCAGACAATGCATTAAGAAGCAAGAATGCCTTTTTTGGCATGAGGTGGCCTTCTTTGTGCTCATGGCTCCTCCTCAGCCTGACAGTTAAAGCACACAATCACGCCTTTCTGTTTGCTCCTGTCCTTGTTCATGCTCACCAGGTACAAAGACAGGAGACTGGCCCAGCACAAGTCGGAAATAGAGTGTTTCACCCCCAAAGGGAGTATGGGGAATGGTGGGAGAGCAACAATGAGCAGGTAAGAAAAATGTGAGTGGCTTGAGATGGTGTGACATAAATGTATGCAAGCTAGAGGAACAGGTGGCTCCCTGCTCTGGGTCCTCTCTCAAATATGTGTCCCATACTATGTATCCAACCTGGGCCACAGCTGTTTTTCTGTGTGTGCTTGACTTATAAAACTCATGCCATACTCATGTGAAGTCAAGAGAGCCTCCTGTCCCAGATGCTGCTGTCCTTCAGGGTTGTGCGCTTTGCATGTCTGAAGCCTTAGCTGAGTCAGTCTGCCTTGAGTTTTAACTCATTGGTCTAATGCTTTTGGAGTTTGCAAAGTGAAAGAGATTGGAGGAAATTCAGATTTCAGGACTATTCAACCACTTAATAAAAAAATGCAAAAGCTTAGGACTGGTTTTGAGAAAAAGATTGCAATTGAGTGAACACTCCAGCCCCTAATGCCATGACAAGCTTGGATATTAATCTGATTTACTTCAAATGTAACAACATCTCACAGCCAAGAGCAAACACTGTGCCAAATCATTGGACTGTAGATCAAGAGACTTTTCTTAAACTGCAATCAGGAAAGCTCATCCTCCTCTAGCTACTGTACCTTTGCAGCTCCTTTACTTCCTTGTGTTGTTGATGAACACACCCTGTTGCTGCGCTATGCATGTTCCTTTGTACGAGGCACTTCCAACTGAGTTGTTCTCAGGATATTGGAGTATTTAGAACTCTAAGCATTAACAGCTGTGTTGCATGAAATGAGCGTGCTTATTTGCATGGGTTTCAATAAAAGGGCTCTGGAGATAAAGGCAATTAAAATGGTCATTAAACAGTTCCAGAATGCTGGAGAAGCCTTGAGAAATCACTCACAACAAACTACCTCTCCACGTCCAATTTGTTGTGGCATTTCCCAACCGATCTGTGATACAGAGTATAGAGGAAAACTTTCACATCAGTCTGGCTTAGAGGAAAGGAGAAGACCAGAAAGTAGAGTGTGTCCATATGTGTTTGCATGTGCTAAGAGTACAGCTTGAGATCCAGCTACATAATAAGAAGATGATCTCATTAAATTCTGTTAAAATTTCATCACAAAACATTGTTTTCTTCCTCAGTAGTGGGCTCTTTTTTCTTTTCAAAATAATGAAATCATTTATTTCAAGGACTACTGCATTGCACAACTGTTGGAGACAGTTCACATGGTAGTTTGTGAAATGGTTCCCAGAACTATGCAGTGCATAGTCTGAGTAATGATTAATGTAGTTCTGGCCAAAAAGTTCGCCAATTTTGTTCATGGTTCCCATAGACAAGACAATGAGAGTGTGTACACAAATGTAGACACACACATATGTGTATGTGCTGCTGGCCTTCTGCTCACCATCTCATCTACAATTATCTTTGGATTTCAGTTGCTGATAGCTGGGCCTCACTAGATTAATCTGTTAGAGTAACTCAACCAACCACAATTGGGGTTCTTGGTTTCTTTTCACTTAAATGTTATAAACTAGCCTAATTTCTTTACTTGCAAGTTGGACACTGCAACAAGGTTGATAAGGCAAAAGTGAATGCACTAAATGAAGGCTCAGGGAATCTGTCCCAGGTAACTTCTGATTTGAAACTGAAAAGCTCAGCACATGTGGCTGCCTATCAAACATATTGGGAAAATCATGAGTGAAAGAACCTAGTAACCTATTTGATAATAAGATTCCTAAGTCATCAAAATTCAGTGAATCTGTGAAGTGGTCTTTTGGAATAACTCATTCTTCTACAAGATGACATGGATCTGTTTGTGGTAAAAGCATTACATCTCAACTCTGTCATGCATTGTTCACAGGCATGTTCAAATCGATGCTTAGACCTCTCAGGTCTGATTAGTTCATTCACTAAATTTGCTCAAGGCTACACTGACTGAGAATAGGAGTAAGAAGTACAGACAGTGTGGATCACAGGGTGTAAACAAACACCAAAGCAAACAGACCATGCTTCCTTGGATCAGATTCAGATCAAAAGAGGGAGCTAACTCAACAAATCTACTCCAGGAATGGTCCAAGTATTTCTACAGCAGCAAAATTCTACTTTACTTCTATTTCCTTACTTGTCTGGATATAGAAAAAGTAGCACCAAAACTTATGACAATGATGTGTCCTGCTGGGGATGCGGGGGAAACACATTTTGTGGAAGTAACGGCTTCAACCTCACAGACAGGCAGAGTTAATTGGGAACAAATGATCCTTTCTAATTTATTTTCCTTCTCATTTCTTTACCACTAAAAATCTGATGAGGGTAGTTGAGTCCGTCAGTGCTGTATAAAGCTTTCCTTTGGGAACAGAATGTTCTGTAGATGTATGAAAAGGGACAGGCAAGGTTCATAAGGTCTTTGTATCTGTTACACTCTCCAGCTTCTTATTTGATCACATACATATATATATATATATATATATATATATATATATGTATATATATATGTATATATACATATACACACAATAACATTTATCCAGGAATAATAAGGTTAAATGACTAAAGAAAATATGTCAAAGAGGTAACTTACATAAAAACAATTTCTAAGTAAAGGACAATAGTGGTTAATCACAACTTTCATACTCAAGAACTGAAAGGCTGGGGGAAAGCTAACTGTGTATACAAGGTGATTCCTGGTACTTTTAGTATCAACTAGTAAAGCTTTCTTTGTAATCCACCTCCACATCTCTCCCAGCTGCTTCTCTAGTTAAGCCTCATATTTACTTTGCAAACATATGGCCCAGCTCTGTGGCTTTTACTAAACACCCAGTACCAGGGATGCTCAGCAAACCCAGAAAACCAACTGTTTTTCCCTATATCATGTACTTAAATTTCCTATGATGAAATTGCAGAATAAACATACTTCCATGATTGCATAGGATGATTCTCCTAAAGCTAGAGCTTGCAGAGGAGAAAAAAAGTTCAGGACATCAGTTCATCTGCAACCCTGTCAGGGCATTAACAGATGCTTCCTCATTTCTTTCCTCTTCATGGCACACCTCTCCTCCATTGAAAAAGGAGTGAGAACTTTGTATATAGTTACAAAACTCTAGCTTCCCAAAACAGTATACAGTTTTGCCATTATAGGAGTTATTTATGTATTTATTTTTGGTCTACAGGCAGTAAAATAAAGTTTTTTATATGTTCAAAATAGACAATCTAAGTGTTTTTCAGGGCTAAATCTTAAAGATTTCAGGAAAATTGAAAGAAAGCCCTAGTTAGCTACATAGAGAAGTGCTGAAAGAACTAGAAATTTTTTAAACTCTGTTACTACATGAACTCATACTAAGGAGTTTCACTCTCTGGAACAAAGATGACCATGATGTATTCAGGAAGGTATAAGAAAATCTTCATCTTTAACGTGATCAAAATAAAAATAAAACTTAGTTGAAAGAACTTGCAAGATCAATAAACTGTGTTATGATGTGATATCTGTGATCCAGATAGTATAGCCTTGCTTTCCAGAAGAGAGAAATACATGCAGTTACAAGGTTAAATGCAGGAACTCTTCCAGTAAAATCTCCCAAACTATTCTGACCCAGCACCCTAGACTGAGCACTCCAGGAGCACTCCATGGGGGAAGGGGATACAAATGACAACAGTGCTGCCAGCACTATACACTATGTGCACTTCTTACACAGTCCTAATAAATGCATATATATAAAAAAGTCTTGGGCCAGAGACTTAGCTCAGTGGTTCTGGCACCTGTTTTGCAAGTGCAAGGACCCAGGTCCTATCCCCGGTAACCACATACAATACTGGACATGGAGACTCACGCCCAGCAGCAATCAGTACCACATATCACAGTGCCGGGCGTGGTGGCTCACGCCTATAATCTCAGCACTCAGGAGGCAGAGGCAGGAGGACTGCTCTGATGTGAGTTTGAGGCTGAGCTCAGGGCCAGCCTGAACCACAAAGTGAGACCCTGTCTCAAAAAAAGAAAAAAAATCTCAAATCCTACAGAAATTAGTTCTGTTTTAATTAGATGACACTACAGCTACTTATTTATGAGCCATGTTTTCATTCTTTGTGCCTATACCATTAGCCAATAAATTATATAAAAATATATTGATCAAAAAGAAAAGACCAAAATTGTGTATTCTGGGTAACTTAAACTAATCTTCAAAATCTTTAAATAACTTTGCAGGGAAATCTTTTAAGAGTTGCAAAGGCTTAAGAGTAGCTGGGGCCAGGGATATAGCTCAGTGGCTGACGCCTGTCTTGCAAGAGCAAGGGCCTGGGTTTGATCCCCGTTAACCACATAACAATACTGGGCGAGGAGACTCACCCCAGCAGCAATCAGTACCACATACCACAGTGCTAGGTGTGGTGGCTCACGCCTGTAATCCCAGCACTCGGGAGGCAGAGGCAGGAGGACTGCTCTGATGTGAGTTTG
The DNA here is from genome assembly GCA_004026965.1 of Petromus typicus. Lineage (NCBI taxonomy): Eukaryota > Metazoa > Chordata > Mammalia > Rodentia > Petromuridae > Petromus > Petromus typicus. The sequence goes on along the minus strand of PVIR01008944.1, from coordinate 15,666 downwards.
AGGCCAGCCTAAACTACAAAGCAAGACCCTGTCTCAAAAGAAAAAAAAAAAAGAGTAGCTAATGTGTTATAGTTAGAATAGTAACCACCAGCTTTATTAAAGGCCATAAGTATAAAGAATTTCCTAATTCCTTGTCCTTATTTTGCTAAGGGAATCACTAGTTATTCAGAATATATTTATTTTACAGTCTGCTGTTGAGCCTGTGAAAACAGTAACAAGAATTTTTGTATTTCATGACATTCTATCTCAGTTTCTGTTTCATGGTCCTGTCCTCTAACACCTAATTAACTGGGAGAGACAGGAGCTAGTCAAATCCAACTGCAAATTTCCATCCTGGGCTATGAAATATGTATTCTGAAAATATACAATACAGACAAATTCACACCCTGCACATATACACCATACACACTTCATGTGGTAGTAACTTTTTAGTTATATATGAACTTGCATGTATTTCACTTGAGGAAATACATTTATTTGATAGTTTATGGTTTCCTACAAGAAAGGAAAGGAATTTCTGATATAAGAAATGCCAAGCTACAAAAGGAGCAGCCTGACACATATATAGTTAATATAAACCCACATACGTTAGAGGGAAGAGTAGATTTTTGAAAGATGCTTTCTACTCATAGATTCACTTCCAGATACGGATAAAATCTTGCAATTTTGTCCACTTATTCTTGTATCCTATTAGGTGAGTAATACTGAAATACAGGCAAAAGTTACTCAACAAAGATGAGTATCTTGAAGATTTAAATCAATTATTGCTTTTAATTCCCCACTTTCTGAATCATTATGTACTGATTCAACATAAATTTACATTTTGAAATATTTATTCATTACTTACACATAAAATAGTATGTCTCATACTGAAATTCAAAGATGTATAACATAGGCTTCCTACAGCTAATAATGTATACTTGATTTTCCTTGGGGTACTGTTCTGTCATTTATTTTTGTTATATCTAATCTAGTGAGACTAAACTCCCACCGTACAAGTCCTAATCAAGAGCCTTTAACCAGCAATCAAGAGTGAGCTAGTGCCTCAAAAAGATTCCAGTCATTTTTAAAGGCCAAACCCAAAAAGACAGTAAATAACAAAGGCAGCACAAAGAACACTCCATTTCAGTAAACTCAGGGTTACAGATGCAGATATCCAGGTTTATAACTTTAAGGTAGAGAGTGTCTCTGTTAACCCAATAGAAAATGTTTATTTTTGTGGTTGCATCTGCAAGATGTTCCCTACCATGAATTACATAATTGGGCATGGCTTGTCACAGTCTTCCTATCTTAAGATACATTTCTTTCTCAAGAGGAGGGGAGGGGGAGTTGCATGAGTTCACACAGCGCAGCAAGATGGTGTTACTTCTGCTTAGTATCTAACTTCAAATTTGAATTGATCAACCAAAATTCTATACACTTGGGCAACCTAAATACTATATACTTCCCTTTTTGTATCTCTAATTCAAGTTAATTATACTTATCTACAACAACCATGCAAGATGCTATAATTCACTTCATTTCACTCCCAGCCAGCTTACTCTGCACCAAGCATCATACAGAGCACAGGACGTGCATTTAGCTGCAGCCCTCATGGTGTTCCTGATTTAGTGAGAGAGCTGACTTCCACAAAGATAACATTTGAAAGTGTGATGCCAAGTGTGATGTTGGGAAGGTTAAATACAATGCAGGTGAAGGCACTTTGTGAGCAGCAATGTTCTCTTGAAATAGGAACTATTATTTTTCCATGCCATCATCCAAAATCTTTATTTTTGGAGGATTTTATTTGTTTCTTTTCTTTTCTTTTTTTTTTTTTTTTTTTTTTTTTTTTTTTTTTTTTTTTTTTTTTTTTTGGAGACAGGGTGTCTCAGTTAGGCTTTAAACATGCTATGTAGCCCAGGTTGGCCTCAAACTCCCAGAGAACATCCTGCCTCAGTCTCCCGAGTGCTGTGATCACAGGTATACACCACCATACCCAACTCTACAACCCATGTTTTTCTGCAGGTTCTGAATCAAGTTCAATTCTTCCACAAAGTTTTTTTTTTTTTTTTGGCTTCACCAGTCTACAAACACAAAATAGCTGTCTGATTTCATTATCTCTTTCCTAAGTTGTAATCTTTGTTTTATTGTGATTGTTGAAAAAAATTCATTTCCTGCTTTGGAAAGAGAATTCACAAAACTAAAACTTCTCATCTTAATTAAAATAATTTAGCTAAAACTTAGAACTTCAAAGTCAAGATGAGGAGTAATTTAAAATCTGAGTTTAGGTAACTGATTTCTGTATCAAAACAAAGCTTAATCTGAGAAAGAAAACTGCCATCTCTCAACAAAATGTACAAGTTTAGCATATCAGTTAAAATTAGTTGAAATTCCTTCTCTTCAAGAGAAACCTGGGGGAGATGCATCAGTGCCAGCACCATGAGGCACTTAACAAATCCATCCAAGGTGGACTTGCAACTTTTGGAAAGGCTTTAGTAAACCAAAGTCCAGGATGGGCCAGGGATATAGCTCAGTGGTTCTGGTGCCTGTCTTGTAAGCTCAAGGGCCTGGGTTCGATCCCGGGTAACCACATAACAATACTGGGTGTGGAGACACTCCAGCAGGAATCAGTACCACATAGCACAGTGCCGGGCGTGGTTGCTCACACCTGTAATCCCAGCACTTAGGAGGCAGAGGCAGGAGGATTGCTGATGTGAGTTTGAGGCTGAGCTCAGGGCCAGCCTAAACTACAAAACGAGACTCTGTCTCAAAAAAACAACCACAACCACAACAAAAAAACCAAAGTTCAGGAGCTCAAACAGGACTGAATGGTTCTTCTTCTGCAAGGAATCTGTTAGGGACTAAAGTCCTTGTAAGAAATATTATCAGGGAGAATTATCACAGACCCTCCCACACCTCTGGGAAGCTCTTCCTGAAATGAGCCTTGTAGAATTAGCTTTTCAACAGTAGACAAAACACCTATTAGTTAGATATTGTTCATCTGTGTTACTATCTAGGCTTCATTAAGCCTCATTTGCAAATTTCTCCTTGAAACTTGTTTCCTCAGTAACAACTTTTTTTTTAAAAAAATGCCTCTTATGCAAACAAAAAAAGCCCAAAGGGTAAAACAAAGGCCTTTTTTTTTTTTCAGTTTTCCTATTAGACCATTCTTTTCCATTTTCTTTCTTCTTTGTCTCCTTGATTAGTATCTCCATATTGCATCCCTGTACTACTAAATAAACACCTTGAATCTAAGTACTTTATTTAAGTCAGTTTTTCTCTCTTTTTATTCTTTTCTATTCATCTCTGAAGTACTAATCAATCTGCAAACATCAGTCAAGTCTCAACATTTTCACCAGTAGAACCAGCACTGGAGCTAAATTAAGAACAAAATCAATTGATGAAGCTGAAATGAAGTTTTAAAACATGCAGTAACTTAGCACAGTGTCTGCATTCAAACTATTCTTATTGTGTAAACCGCTTGTCTTTGTTTTTTAGTACTGGGGATTGAACTCATGACCCTGTGCTTGCAAGGGAGGCATCAGAACCACTGAGCTAAATCCTCAGCTCCCAAAATATTCTTGTAGAGCCAGGAAAAGAAGATTAAATAAAACATTAAATAACAACAGATTTTTATAAATGAAAAATAACAAAGGAGGCCATTCATTCATTTATTGACCTAGCATGTTGATTACATATGAAACTAATAACTAGCCCACTTATTTGGTCTAAATCTACTAGAATACCCATCCAGACACTAGTAAGAAGCCCCACATTAATTACTTTTGATTTAATCACATAGCAAAAGAAAAGTTAATAAAGTAGATCTTGGTGTTAGGGTCGTCCAGCAAGAATTTTTATAGCAGACAAAACATTTCAAATATTTTAGCTTCTGTGGCTTTAACTTCTTATTCCACTTCTCTGTGATCCAACTGCACTACCTGCCACTCATACATTCCCTGGGATTTTTGAACTTCTGTCACTAACATCCTTCATGGAGGCCAATAACTATCACTCTTTTCATAATTTGTTATAAACTATCAATTATGCAGAAAGGATATATGGACCTTCCTTAGGAAAACAGCTCTCTCTGAGAAATCCTGCTGCAAATGGCTTTCCCCTTTGTACAGTTTGAATCTCTTGGGAGTTGTCCTTCCTGAATCCTAATGAAGTGACTTCTTATTTCAATTCTCCATTGATATCCTTCACTTCCCTTGCCCCTATCATATCTGCTCATCTGCTTCTTCACTTGAAGGTTGGAGGAAAAGGGAAAAAAAATTCTATCCATCAAAATGACGCTAATAACTCATAATGTTAGTTTTCTTCTATATCTACCTTCTCTCTTGAATTCAATATTACCCTCTTTGAGAGATGTCTTGGTAATTCTCATCCATAGCAACCAAAGCACTGAGAAATAGAAATCATATGCAAAGGAATCATGTATATCATTTGTTGTCAATATTAGAAATATCAGAAATTTGTAAATACTCCACATTTAAGGCTATTCCCACAATTACACAATTTTCATTTTTTGAGATTCCAAAATAGATCAGAGTGAAAATAAAAGAACTAGAACTATCAATAGGAAAAAAATTTTTTATTGTATCACAGTCTGGAAAAAAATGGAGTTGATGACAGTCACATATAGCTACTGGCTTCCATGCCTTCATCAAGGCATTCGTCATTATCTCTAACAAATGCTGGTGTCTAATTAACTTGTGTATTCGACTTAATGACCAAAGAGATATGTAGGGTGCTTTATAGGTTACCGTTAGTGCATGAATAAGAAGTACGGAGATGTACTCCAGATATACCACCTGAGGTTTTTCTTACACAGAATAAAGACATAATTTCAAAAGAAAATATACACAGTATAGCAATACACAATATAACATCATGAAAATCTGAACTGTAAATCATGAGATAGCATTAGTCTCATTTTCCCGTTTGTTAACTTTGTAAGCGTGTGGAGCAAATCACCTACTATCACTTACCTTTGGTTTCATCATCTTGAAAATATAAAGACACTAGCATTACCTACTTTCAACAATCAGCATGTTCCTAAAAGTATTTTATAAACTACTATGCAAATATGTTTTGTTTTGATTAGTATATCTGCATTGTGTAATTTTTCTTGACTATCTACTTTTACTCAAGTGTACTTCTCTCTGCATATACCTCTAATGTATAGATTATCATATTTAAACTGTCAACGAGATAGTTGTTCACAGCCATTTATGCTATAACTGGAGAATTTTATATAAATGATTCTACCATTTTCTTACATAGTACAGTGTACTTCTCAATTTAATTTTCAAAAGCAAAATGTCAGGTTTTCAGCAAAGCTCAAAAAGAAATTCTTTCACTTACCATGTATGTCTTACTACAAACAACATCAAATTCTTCAACACTAGGACAGGGATGTAGCTCAGTAGCAGAGTGCCTGACTGGCAAGGGCAAGGTCCTGAGTTGATCACCAGTCCTGGGAGAAAAAAAAAAAATTTTTCAATATCTTTTAAAAAATTGTATCACTATACTGTTTCACTGAAGCAAATAATGGAAATCAAATATATTCATAAAAAGTTTGAGAAAATTAACCAGAAGTGGAACTGCCACGACAAACTGCCTGTCAACAATGTTCTTAATTTACGTGATTCTTTTGTTGAACTAATTTTTTCTGATGTCACTCACCAGGCATAATTTGCTAATGTCATTTAGTAATGACATTTCAAGTTTTTCTTATATTTTTCATTTTTTGTCTTAGAAAGTTCATAATCCTAGTACATCTCCATCCTGGCTAATCCTCAATCCAAAATACAAACAAGGAATAGTCAGTTATGAAGACTATTTTTAATAAAAATTTATTTAGCTTTTAAAGGGTGCTTTGATTACAGTACTGTGACACCCTAAAACCTTCTAAGTTATGAAGATCCTAATAAACCATGCCACCAAAATAAGGCCTAAAATATGGCTTGTTTTTTAATTCAATTGTTTTATATGCTGTCGATACAACATTAAAATTCTGGAAAACATTACATGCATTATTCAACTTCCACTTAATATGAACATGTAACTTATAAATTCTATAGAATTTTGATGGTTGAACTTTTTCTCTATTAATGTTTGCTCCTAAGATGGCATGCTGTGACAGAATGCTCCAATTTCTTCATGTTTGGGCCAATGAATAGAGAAACTATGAGAGGTCACTGAGCTGACATTTAGAGATTGCTTGAAATTAATAAATTATTAAGTACCCTACACAAGGAAGGGAAGAAGAAAAAGAATAAAAGTACAAGGTGTAATTTAAGCAGACCTGAAATATGAATAAAACCAACATTCCCCCCCAAAAAACCCTGATCTCCAAATCATACTGAGGTGTTTTAATTCCAGAAATAAAGAACAAATTATGATAAAAGGGAAGACATTAGCTTAGTTGGTACTATTCTGAAAAGAGTTAACTGGTAATTAGAAAAGAGCAAGAAGAAGCAAAACACTTTCTGGTCCCCCTTTTCTCTCTCTTAGGCAAAAGCTCTCTCATAAACTTTTCCTATTCTTAAAAAAAAAAAAAAAAATGGAAAAGAGCAAGCTTTTTTTTTTTTTTTGGTTCTCATCCGGATGTAGAAAACATTATGTCCTGCTTCTCTCCTCTAAATTTAATTGTTCCTCTTTTTAATTTTTTTATTTTTTGATACCAAGGATCAAACTCAGGACCTTACACTTGCCAGGCAGGCATGGTGACACTGAGCTACATCCCTGGGGCTCATTTCTTCCTTTTTTTGTAACACCTAATATATATTGTGGGGAAAAGTAAAAATTATTTTTCATTTTATTTGTCACTTACATCAGTCTACTTGAAGAAACATAATCTCAATGCTGAAAGGGAAATTATCAGCCTAAATAATAAATACATTTTATGACAACTGAATAGAAGTTTGGTGATGATGAATAACCTCTTGTATTTGTGTATTTTCAAGCTTTATGATTACCACATGTAGGATTCTTTGGTTGAATCCAGAAATCACATGAAGTAAAAAGATGTTTATTTCTTCCATTTTTTTCCATAACGAAACAAGCTCAAGAGTGTTATGACATGTCCAACATCAATCAGGGTGGGATCTGAGATTCACAATGGGGGGTCCTATCTTACCTTATTTACTCACACTGCCTCAATAAACTTTCATCCCTGACAAACTTCAATGAAATACAGATATATGTATACTGAAGCATTCCTCTGTGATTTTTAGTGTGGATATCAAGATGTGAGTTTTCACTGTTAATTAAATAATATTTATGTGTATACACTGAATACTACTGATTAATAGAAGCTACATAACAAGTACATAAATCTATTACAGGAGAGAAACAAAATTTCATTAATACTAAACTTTTGAAAATTGATTCCAACCAAAAGCAATTACTAATTTTAAGACTGAAATACATTTACTCACGCAATTATTGACTACAAAATATTACTGAACATCTCCAATATTCTAGCCATTGTAGCGGGCATTACGAACATAACAGGAAACAACCTTCTACTGTACTGTCCATCCACCCAGGTGAAATTAATAAATGAAAAGAATCATTAAAAGCCTAAATTCAGGTACTGTGGGAATCTAGTCTAGTTGAGGTTGGGATCAAAAGCTTTATTCACGCAAGTTAGGGAGAAATACAAAGATAAGGAGAAAGGAAGGAGGAAAAGAACAGAGACACAGACAGAGAGAAATAAGAGGAAGGAGGGAAGAGAAGGAGGGAGGAAGTGGAGGGAAAAGATGAGAGGCGAAATGAGTTTCTCTTATACATTCTCTCATAAGTTCTGCACTATGTTATAATGTTTTGGAGCACGACTATGTGTGACTGGAAAGACTTTCCCTCTTCACCTCCAAAGTTATGCTCACTATTTTACACTAAAAGCATTTGAGAGAGGGAGAGAGATTTTTAAAAGCAGTTGTTCCCAAAAGCTCTCTGCATGAAGCAAAAGCATCCCTAGGGTAAAGCATGGCAGAATAAATCCAGTAGAATTCTGGTCTCTAGCCCATGCTTTGGATTAAAAGGGGCCCTGGTGACCTGAAAGAGTAATTATCCTCCCAAAATGCCTGTTTTCTATCTTGCCGGTAGGGGAGAGAGGGAGTAGTTGGCATCCAGTCTTTCAATCAAATCCCATTAATAATCTGGCCCATTTTTTCCAGGCCATGTTGCAAAAGCTAGCGTACACATGGGAAACTGTAATGTACTAAAAACTTAAAAGGAAGCTCAGCACGTTAATGCAAAATGGAAAAAACAAATCCTGATACTGCGTTAGAAAACTCAAACATTTGCCAGTGTCACCTCTACTATGAATGCACAGTGACTTCCACACCCGGAAATGATTTGTTCAGCTTTCCTGGAGAAAGATGGAGAAAGGGAACATTTCACAATCCAAAGCCAGCTTGGTCACATGCCCAGAACAGCGAGCTGTCTGCATTGCCCTAGTCACAGAGATCTTGCGTGTATTTGTGAGGAGGAATCACATCAGACTTGCTCTATGTCACATCCCTACAGGTCAGGTCACATCCCCTGGCTACAGTAGGGTTCTGACAGAGGGAGTGTACTCTGGAGGCTGCTAGGTCAGTTTTTGGTGGTAAAGAAGGTACAGACACTGACATTGAGCCACGAAATACATTTTCATTACAGCAGTTTCCAGAGCCCAGAACAGAGGTCAAACAATAACTGTCTCCGAAAGAAAACTGGAAGACCTTAAAGTAAAAAGAAACATCATGTAATCCCTAATTTGAGCTCATTCTTGGCATCAAAGGCAATATACTGTGTTTTCCCTCGCGAAATTATTATACAAGTTTTAGGGCTAAGAACACATTTGTGAGGCGAATTTCTGGAAACCGGATAAATTCTAACTAATGAAAACTTTGTATGTCACTTCACTGAATTTGTACTTTCCAGCAGGTAAACCAGATTAAATAAAACCATGTTCAAAATAGACACTTCAGGCAGAAATCCTCCCTAGATATACAGGGTTGGACCCACACCAGCCTGTAGGATAAAAACTGAACTGTAAACACTGTTACTGCCTAATGACCCCTGATTCTTTCACATGGCCCCTCCTCTCCTAGCGTGGTCTGTAGGTTTAGGTCCCAGTTGTAATATTTCATCCAGAGGAAGCCCTGGGCTGGTACGAGACACTTCTGAGAGAGAGAGAGAGAGAGAGAGAGAGGAATGTTATTGTGTCCTTATACCCCTGACACAGGTTCACAATAATAAACCCCAAAGCCACGTAACATAAAACAGCCTTTAACTCAAAATAAGCCAAAGCCACTTCAGGGCCCCAAGTCCCTTCCCACAATGTTCCTGTTACACTTCACTTCCTGAAAGAACAAGTAAAGCTCCTCAAGCTGGGCCCGAACCCACCCGCCACTGGGGAAGCAGCGCGTGCGCGGAAGGCGCCGCATGGCCTCGCCCTCGCTCAGTCACCTCTCCTCTGTCTCCACAGCTCCAACGGAAAATCAGTCACCTGGGCTCAGAACGAGAAGAGCAGCCGGGGACAGCACCTGTGGCAGAGACTGTCGGTCCACATCAACAAGAAGGAGAACCCCAACCAGACGGCGGTCATCAAGCCCTTCCCCAAGAGCACGGAGAGCCGCGGGCTGGGCGCCGGCGCCGGCGGCTTGGGCCCGGGGGCGGCGGGGCCGCCAGGGGGCGCGGGGGGCGCGAGCTGCGCAGGCGCGGGGCCCGGCGGCCCGGAGACCCCCGACGCCGGCGCCAAGGCGCTGTACGACGTGGTGGAGGCCGAGGAGCCCTTCGCGGCGCCCGCGCGTGCGCGCTCGCCGTCGCCCATCAGCACGCTCAGCCACCGCGCGGGCTCCGGCGGCCGCACGGACGACGACGTGCCGTCGCTGCACTCGGAGCCCGCGGCGCGCAGCAGCTCCTCGCAGGGCTCGCTCATGGAGCAGATCAGCAGCGTGGTGACTCGCTTCACGGCCAACATCAGCGAGCTCAACTCCATGATGCTGTCCACTGCGGCCCCGGGCCCCGGCGGCGCCCCGCTCTGCTCGTCCTACCTGATCCCCACAGAGATCCAGCTGCCCACGACCATGACGACGTTCGCCGAAATCCAGCCGCTGCCGTCCATCGAGGTCACAGGCGGCGCGCAGGCGGCGGCCGGGGCCCCGCCGACAGGGGGCGCCCCCCAAGAGCCTGCCGCGGCCGGCCCTGAGCCTGCGGCCTGCAAGCCGGACCTGGAGGAGCTGGTGGCCCTCACCCCGCCGTCCCCCTTCAGAGACTCGGTGGACTCGGGCAGCACCACCCCCACCTCGCCGGTGTCCGAGTCGGCTCTCTGTATCCCGTCGTCCCCCAAATATGACACTCTGATCATACGAGACTATACTCAGAGCTCGTCGTCGTTGTGAAAGTCACTGGATCCAGGCTGGGACCTGCGTGCGGAGCAGAGCCCTCCGCTGTTCACACAGACGATCGCACGCAGTGACGCGCACTCCCTCGCCCGTGGGGCCTGAGGTGGAAGACGCCAAGTACACCCGTCATGGAAATGAGAGATGAACAGAGCTATCTCAACAACCGATGAAGACACCAACTACAAATTTTTTTGGCAGATTTTCTTCTAGTGGCCTTAGAAAACATGGGCTTTTAAGAAACACTGCTTATACATTTTGAGGGCTGACAAGAATTTGTTCAAAGTTATATACCAAGTGCTTTGCTGTAGGGAAGCCGCGAGTGTGAAACAGCGTGATGGAGAGTGGAGAGTGGAGTTGATAAGCAACTGTAAAAAAAAAGTTTTGTTTCTTTACTTGCATTCTTTTCCCAGAAGAGTCTTTGATTCACGAAACATGAATGTATATTTTCTAACAAACTTAAAATCTGGGACCAAAACATCAACGTTTCTTTTTTTCTTTCTTTCTTTTTTTTTTTTTTCCTTTAAAGACCTTGAAAAGCAGTTACTTGGGCCCAGTATTGACTGAGGCGTCATCGTGAGTGTGACCCATGCCAACACACAACTTGACAGTGAATGCTGAGCTCATGTACCTAGGGCTTCTACCAGAGACTTTCCAATTTGGTTGTGAAATATTCTTCCAAAAGCCTGCATCTGGGATTCCACCTAGTTGTTTCAGATTCACCTCCATTAACTGAGAAAACCAGTGGAAGATTTCTTGACTATTTCACCATGTTGCCAAATCAATACTGGAGTAGCAAAAAAATATTTTCTGGAATACTATTTTGTAATTCCCTCACTGGAGTGCATTGTGTAGCTGGAAATTCTCTTTCTAATAATTTTTGCGCTCCAGCCTGGCTCTTTCATGAAACACATGCACTCCTCCTTATGAATGCTGTTCCGTTAGTGTTGCAGATAAAATATTAAAATATGCATTTGGGCTTCTTCATTCCTTCCTTTTGAGAACCTGATGCACTAAGAGCTCCTCTGTTTTGATTCCCACCACTGGGAGTGTGGTTCATAGACCCAATGAAGACACTGTCACGATTGGAGAGACTGTTGTTGAAAAAATTAACACAGTCTTCATACAATGGAAATTTTAAGCTGTGTCATGTTGGCTTAGCAGAGATTTTGCTGTGCCAATGGGCAGTGATTTTTAACTTTTCCTGGCTGCTTAAATAGGGCAGCTATGAACTATGACAAATGTAGATTTTTCAAAGCAATACAGAATACAAAAACAGAGGAACCTTAATATCAACTACAATCTTAGCCATTCCAAAAAAGGCAAAGCAATTATTAATATTTTCCTTTTTAAAGTAATTACTAATATTATTTTGTGCACTTCATACTGTCACTTTTTAAATACTGCAGAAAAGAGATTCAGAGTTAACATAAAAATATGTGCTATGACAGACTCATGCAGGTTGAAAATATAACTCAAGCCCTGAATCGAGTGTCATCTCTCTTCGCCCCTTTGCAGCTATCCTCAGGTACCAAATATTTTTGATTTATAAATAAGCTAGTAATAAAAGGAGGTGTCCTATAAATTTAAAGTTCAGTTGACCCAGCCTTATACTAAAGATAGCCTTATGAAAAAGATTTGCTGTGAAGCAAAAGTATATTTTTGGCAGAGAGATAAATAGAACTTGCTTCTTTTAGTTCATGATTCTTACTTTAATACTTTTTATTTCACATCTTTTTAAAAAAATAAATGGAAATTTGTTGGAACAATTTTTCATTCTTCACATTTAAAAAGTATAATAAATAGACTGCTTGCTGACTTTATGGTTCTTATAGCTACTATTATTTGAAATTTTAAACCACCTCTCAATGAGAAATATTAAAAGCTTATTTATTAAGGTATTTATTTAATGTATTAAAATATTCATCTAAGAGTAATGAAAACTTCTATGCCAGATTTGAAAATAACATCATCAAGCACCCTAATCTCAAATATTAGTGAGATTTGTGAAACAGAAATAAAACTTAGCTAACTTTCACGTCTTCACTGAAACAAATGTCTGCCTCTATGTGAAAAACAAATGTAAATATTTTGAAGTAATACTGCTAGATCTTCATCAAAAAGGTGGCATTCACCTAGGGATTTCTATCTTGATTTCTTAGCTACTTTCTAAATATGCTCAACTGTCTGTGTTTTAAAATTTGTTTCATAAAATATTTAAGTTGACTTCTATTTTATTCTCAAGTATAGTGAGTTTCCTTCTGTTGACTAATAGGACGTTTTTAAAACTCCATGATCAAATTTCTTTTCTAATTTTTCAGTGACATATTTTTTAAAACCACCTATATATTAGAAACTTCATTAGAAATTAAAATTAGTGCAAGTAAATTTTCATCTGATACCTCCACATGATATATTATCAAATGTAATAAAAGTAATTTGTCCAATTAGAGAGGAATGAGATGTATTTTTTCTATATTTCTATAACTTTTGCCACTTCATTGAACACACTGTATATTGGACATAATATTATTAGTAACACATTCTTGAGCTCTTTTGTTTTGGAATGATGCTAACTCTGTCTCTTGCCAATTCTAATGCCAGGTTCCAAGTAATAACTCTACAATACAAAGAGAACTGAACATCTATTCTAGGGCTAGACTATGAACTTCACAACTCATTTGAGTACCTATGTTCATTGAATTTCCTTAAAAATAATCTGTTCCTGGTGCCCAGTGATAATTCACTTGGGATGTCTATGACTAAAAGGAAGGGAAAAGTATAGTGAAATGCTAAGGATCAGCAAAATGACCAAAAGGAAAGTTTGATCCTGGGAAGAAAAAGAGATCTGGTTTGGTCAAGTTATAGCGGCTAAGCAGTCCACTCATCCATCTATTTTGGGAGAGATGTGATGGGATCCTATGAAGACCATGATGGACTGGGAAGAATCACATTTGGGGCCTGGGTGTGGGGAGCACAAAGGTGAAATTAAGAGGAAAATCATAAGAAACTTGACTGAAGCAAAGAAAAAAAGTAAAATCCAAATGTGCTAATCATTGAGAGTAATAGTCTTTCCCAAAGCAGAGAAGTTACCCCCAAGTGATTAGGAAGACTAAGAGCTATTGTTGACTACAAATGAGTTGTATAATGGCTCTGCTGCACTCCTGTGCTTACAAACCAGGAAATAAACATCATTTTTAAGAAAAGAAAAAATAAAAAACATTTCCTATGCTAGTCTCAGCAAAATGTATATGTTTTGGAGACTTCAAACTTACATGAGTTCACATTTAGTAACAGCTGTTAATAACCCTCAAGCTGTCAGAATCTCTATAGTTACCATTTACAATTTTATACTGTGAAAAAAATACAGATCAGTGAAAGCATAAAGATAAATCAGAATTTCCTTTGAAGAGGGTCTGAGGCCTGGGAGATTCTCTACTGGTTTTTTTTGTTTGTCTGTTTTTTGTTTTTTTAATGAGGCATGTATAAAATAGTTGGCTAAATTTCACTGATCTTCCCAATGTGAACAAATATACTATGTATATTGCGTGTATTTCTAGAATTCAATGGCAGCTGCTGGTGGTGTTGTAATTAGAAATCTATATAGCATATAGATGTTTTAGAAAGATGGTGCCAATTCCAAAAGATTTGTGTGGGCTACAAGTGCTTGTACTTACTTTTTCTTGCACCTACAACTGATTTGGGTTTAAAATTGTGTGCCCGTATTTGTTTCTTTTCTGTTGTTACAGCTTGTACTATTAAAATAATGGAGAATGTTAAATTATTTTGATGTGAATTGCAAATGATTTTTCATAAAGTATAACATTTTTAACAGCATTGTTTTGCTTTGTACTTGTATAAATGTGTTTATTTCAGCATTTTAATATATACTTGCCTGTTTCTCAGTTGTCTAAATTATGTTTTAGGTGGTATTTGTGAAGTCGCTTACTTTTTGAAAAATATTAAAAAAAGAAACTATGGTATGACTTAAGATTATTCCCCTTAAATGTTCAGAATATTGTTCTAATTGTGTTTTCAAAGGTAAAGAGTTATGATATTAATTAAATTCTGAATGAAATACATAATCAAATTAGAAGGGTTTCAAAGTAGGCAATGAATAGATTATAATGAAAATATAAATCAATCACAAATTGAAAGATGCTGTTTCCAAAGACATCTACAAACAACTTTTAAGATACCAATAAATACTTTTTAAAAAATGAATATAGGGAATATACTTTTTGTGTCTAGGCATAAAAATTGTAGAAATAATTTTCTGTGTGGATAGAGGTAACTTCACATGGATAAATTATGTCTTTGTGTGTCTGTCTCTGTGTATATAGAAACATGAACACATACTTATAGAGATACTTTACTTTTGAGTCATCTACATGTGTGTTTGTGTGTATGTCTGTTTATATGTATGTTAATAAGTGTTTCTGTACAACTATCTGAGAAATAATTATTACCAAGTCACTTTTTACTTTGCTCCTAAAGCAAATGTATATGCCCTGAATATAGATTCATGATAATCTAAAAGAACATAGGGTGGATATTTTATAAATGGAAAAGAAAGACAATACAAATTTTAAAATATATCTTCTCTATGCCTACTGACATTGTATTTTACATGCATACATAACACAAAAACACATATAGATACATATATGCATATTATGTAAATTGCATTTAAAAGGTAAACCATTTTCCAGCTCACTCAGACTGCTTTTCAGTGTCTCCTATTCTAAAATATAATAAATAAGAATGTGTTCATGGAAAATTGAGTTTAAAATGAGATATCTGAACACATAATTATTTCTCCAAAATCAAGAGTCTTGTGAGTCTCCGTATTATTTACTTTTCTTATTGCTAATACCCAGAGTTAAATGAGGAAAAGTTTACGTAGTTTGTAGAAGTTTCAGTACATCATTGGCTCCAAGGCAGGGTGGCATGGCAGACAGGCATCACAGGAGAAGCAGTTCATGGTAAGTAGAAGGTAACAAGGCAAGCAAGAGAGAGCCACAGCTCTTTCTATCCCTTATATCTTATTCAGGTTACCAGGGTTACTAATACTTAATCCTAATGCACGCAATCCTAGTATCACACACTCAAGATCCAGCCACCTCTGAAAAGCTCCACCTATGACTGCATGAGGCATTGGAGGGACATCTAGACCCAAGCCATAACAGTTTTTAAAGAATCTTTGAAAACCATTCAAATCTAGCTGATTTAATAAAATAACACTGAACTGAAATCCAGTATTTGTTACTCTATCACCAACTAACTT
>PVIR01008943.1:29946-55047 GCA_004026965.1 Petromus typicus | reverse complement strand
AAGTGAAATAAATAGGGCACAGATAGGTACATATCGCATCTTTTCTCTGGTATGAGAAAATAAAGATGTAAATGAGTCCTAGAATTGTATGTTATATATTGTGAAATAGAAAATGCTCAATGTAAAATAGGGTGAAGGGGGAAAAATGATGAGATTGTAACAAAAAAGTAAGGAAACAAATTTTATGTATATGGGGGGGCGGTGGTAGGGTGGTAGGGCTATTGGAAAAAATGAGAATTAAGTTGTGTCTTATACTGGTACAAATCCCCATTATGGAGTGCAAACATGATGCGTATATGTAATGTACCAATAAAGATTAAAAAATTTTTTTAAAAAAAGAAAAATACATCCTGGGGCTGGGGAGTTAGCTCAGTGGTTCCAGCGCCTGTCTTGCAAGCGCCTGGACCCAGGTTCGATCCCCAGTGACCACATACCATAATGGACGTGGAGACTCACGCCTGTAATCCCAGCACTCGGGAGGCAGAGGCAGGAGGATTGCTGTCATGTGAGTTTGAGGCTGAGCTCAGGGCCAGCCTGAACTACAAAGCGAAACCCTGTCTCAAAAAAAAGAAAAGAAAAATACACCCTGGACAGGCTCAATATGGACTGCACACAGCTATCTGTATTGTTTGGTTTTACTCAAAGACCCTCTGGGTGGTCCAGACTCCCTCATCAACCCATCAGAATGAAATTAAGGAGAAAAATAATACTTCTATCCGTGTCTATTCTAACAAAAGTCACCCATTGGGTAAATGGTCTTAGCAGTCCACTATTGCAGCAACCACATTTTAAAAGACAGAATATCTGCTTTACATGTATAGAACTCATCCTCCTTTATTCTCTCAATAAGCTTGCGCAAGGATATAATTTTGGCTTGCTGTAAAGCTAGATAATTAATAGTTCTTTAAAAACAGTAACAGTTTTCTTTTAATAAAAATTTTTTTTTGAGGTTCTACTTGCTAAAATGGTTCTAATTTACATTTTCTTTCCCACTGACAAGGTTATTTAACATGCCCTTGGTCACACAGACAGTTAACAGTACAGCAGTATTGTTTAACCCCAAAACCCAGGCTCTCACTACCAGTAACTTCCTGCTCTCATTCCTGTTACCCATCTGTCAACTATCTTCTTTATTTTCTAAAACGTACACAATTTAACAGACACTCCGAAGCACAGCATCAAAATAATTGGTTTATTCTATATCTAAGTTTCATTAAGAATAATTGTACATGTTTGGGGATGTTGGGTTTGTTTTTTGGGTTTTTGTTTTCGTTTGATTTGGTTTGCTCTTTTTGAGACAAGGTCTTGTTAGATAGTTCAGACTTGGACTTGAACTCACTTTGTAGCCTAGACAATCTTCCCGCCTGTCTCCAGAGTACCGCACCAGTCCCTGAATCACTGTGTTATTTTTAACCTTTCTCAATAGTTAATGTCTTCTAAAGGCCTCCAGTGAGGACAATGAGATACAGTTACAAGTCAAGAGAAGAGAACTGGGCATGGGATGAAGCTCAGTGGAAAAGTGCTTGCCTAGCATGTGCAAGACCCTGGGTTCCACCTCAAGCACTACAAAGGGGAGTAGAACAGGGAGTTGGACAGAGTCAAGCAATGAAACCAGCAGGATGTAGGTTCTACACACTTCCTGGACTTCATTTTCCTCTGTGAGGTCCACCTCCGCTGGACTTCATTTTCCTCTGTGAGGTCCACCTCCGCACTAATGTCTGGAACTGAATCTCAACTCCATCATCCCAAATCACACATTTAATACACATGAAACAGATGATCAACACCTGTCTTATAAATCCTCTGTGGACAGAGAATGGAACCATAAGCCTTACAGAGCTATACCCCAACCTTTTTTATTTGGAGACAAGGTCTAAATTTGCAGGCTGGGCTCAACTTAGCTTCTTGAATCTTACAATTACAAGTGGGTACCACCTATCCCAGCTGTCTTATAATTTAAAACCTAGCTAAGATGGGCCGGCGATATAGCTCAGTGGTTCCGGCGCCTGTCTTGCAAGCGCAAGGACCTGGGTTCAATCCCCGGTAACCACATAACAATACTGGGTGTGGAGACTCAACCCAGTGGCAACCAGTACCACATACCAGTGCTGGACGTGGTGGCTCACGCCTGTAATCCCAACACTCGGGAGGCAGAGGCAGGAGGATTGCTGTGATGTGAGTTTGAGGCTGAGCTCAGGGCCAGCCTGAACCACAAAGTGAGACCCTGTCTCAAAAAACCTTAAAAAAAAAAAAAAAAAAAAAAAAAAACCTAGCTAAGCATTATAGTACATGCTTTTATTCTCTGCTTTTGGAAGGCTGAGCCAGGAAGATCACCATGAGTCTGAGAACAGCCTGCACTACACAATAAAAACCTTGTCTCAAAAAAAAGAAAAAAAGGGGACCGGGGAGTTAGCTCAGTGGTTCCGGCGCCTGTCTTGCAAGCGCAAGGACCCGGGTTCGATTCCCCGGTAACCACATAACAATACTGGGTGTGGAGACTCACGCCCAGCAGCAACCAGTACCACATACCACAGTGCCGGGCGTGGTGGCTCACACCTGTAATCCCAGCACTCGGGAGGCAGAGGCAGGAGGATTGCTGTGATGTGAGTTTGAGGCTGAGCTCAGGGCCAGCCTGAACCACAAGGCGAGACCCTGTCTCAAAAAACCTAAAAAAAAAAAAAAAAAAAAAAAAGAAAGAAAAAAAGAATTCGAAAACAGTGAACTTTTTTTTTTTTTTTTTTTGAGACAAGGTCTCACTTTGTAGTTCAGGCTGGCCCTGAGCTCACTATGTAGCCCAGGCAAGCCTCAAACTCAGAGCAATCCTCCTGCCTCTGCCTCCAAAATGCTGGGATTACAGGCATGAGGCACCAGGCCCAGCTAAAACAGTTAACTTGCAACAATAAAGCACCCCAACAAATGGTCTCCCATCCATTACATTACTGCTTCCTGATTTTTCTCCACTTGCTACCAATTTGAGAAAATATCCTATTTTCCTTACCTTGATAGAGCACCAATTTATCTTTTTTGGGGGGGATAGGGTCTCACTAAATTACTAAATTGCCCGGGATGGACTAAAATTTGGAATTCTCCTACCTCAGCCTCCCAGAGTACTTTGTCATCTGCAGACCGGACACCGAGACTGGTCTCCAGCCTGAGGAGCTGTCGGAAATTATAGGTGTACACCACCAAACCTGGCTTGTATTTTTTAAAAAAGACAACCCACTTTTGTCACTTGAAGTATACATCTAATTTTTCTGTTAAGAAACACTGGGAAAAAAGGAAAACACTGGAAATTTTCTAGTGACTAAAAACAAAACACAAAAAAACCTGTCCTGTCATAAAGTGTGATTAGTCAACAAGATAATCACTTTCAAAAAAGAAACTTTAAAAGTGAACAGTAACCACGTAATGTTAGAGAGGTAGAAAGGAGTTTCCCTGATCAAATCGGGATGACATAACTGTAAAGCATACCACAGCAAACTTCCACCCACCCGAAACCCCGATAACTGGACACCAGACAAAAAATTTCCCATATTTCGATGGTGGAATTCAGTATCTTTCTGACACCCTCGGCAATGAGTGCTAACTCTGATCAGGGACCCCTTCTCCTATCCCCACTCGCTCTGTTCTTCGAGAGATGAGGAGAAGCCTCACAACACATCCCAGCCTCTCCAACTAGGACCCGGCCCTTTTCTTCACAAATGAACCGGGTCTCCTAAAGGACACAAATAACCCTTCCTACAGAGGCGTGCCCCCAGGGCACAAACAAGCCCTTTCCAGTCCCCAGGGAGTTCGCGTCCTTCCTGACCTAGTCCAAGTTCACTCCATGGCTTCTTTCTGGTCCCGTGGAGGACAGAGCTACCATCGGTAGGAAAACCCCAGGGCCGAGCAGATGGGCTGGCATTTAACGGTTTTGAGGAACTGGCCTCCCAAGATCTTGGGGCGAGGCCAAATAAACTCACCAAGTTTTTGTTTTGCTTTTTAAAGTCTGCGTGGAACTTACTTTCACTAGGACGTAGGATGCCTCCTTCTCTCCCACATCACTGTTGCAGGACAAGCTCTCCCCTATTTTGTAACAAGTCAGCCGACCTCCACCGGGCTGAGCGCGCATAACCCTTCCTTTCCCTCCGCGGTGGCCGCCGACGCGCCAGGCGCCGAGGGCCAGACGGGCTCCGCGGACCCCCGGCGGGGGCAGAGCCCCGCACCCGCGCCGCCCTGCGCCCCGCGGGCAGATCCCCGGCCGGCTGCGGGACAAAGCGGGGAAGGGAGGCTCCGCCGGGGTCCCCGGCCGCCGCGGGCGCAGAGCAGCGCCCCGGGCTCGGCGCACACTCACCCGACAGCTCGTCCGGCTCGAGACCAGTCTCGGTGTCCAGCCCGCAGATGACAAAGTAGTCGGCGAAGCGGCTGGGCGCCGAGCCCCCTCCGCCGCCGCCGCCGCCGCTCATGGCGCCGGGGCCGGGCCGGGCCGGGCCGTGCGGAGCGGCGCGGAGCCCCCGCACCCGGGCGCCCGCCCGCCTCAGCCGCCTCTCTCGCCGCCGCCGCTGCCGCCGCCGCTGCTACCGCGGCTTGGGCCGCTGTGCCCGGCCCTGGCCCGGTCCCCGCGGCCGCAGCGGCCGTGACGGGGCAGGGGGGCACCGGGCCGCCCCGCACCGCATCCTGGACGCCTTCCCTTCGCGCCGCCGGCCGAGAGCGCCTCGGCCAGAAAGCCCTGGGAGGCAGGAGGCGCCCGGGAGCCGCGCGTGCGCACGCGCCGTTGGGAGGGGGCGGCACCGGGCGGAAGGGATGACGTGATGCTCCCCGGGCCCGGCGGGCCGCGGCTTCCCGGCGGCAGCCCCAGCGCGGTGCGTGGTTCCCCACGGCCGGCGACTGCGCCTCCCTTGCGGGGAGCCGAAATGCCGGAGGCCTGCGCGCTGCAGGTCCGGATATCTTAGCCTGGCCCTGTACCCACGATGGAACTGCAGGGCCGGGCTCCGAAGCCCACCCGGACCTTTTCCCCGCTGGCCGCTAGACCGTACACAGCGCCTTCTCTCTGTCCTCCTCCTCGGTGTCTGTCCTGGGCCTCTTCCCTCATTGGGCTCAGGATACCCCTTCTCTGGGAGGGAGAGGGTTTTACACATTATTTACACGTAATTTAAAATAGAGAAAGCGAGCCTCGTTGAAAAGCAAGGCCTTCGCTGAGGCTACGTTGAGGTTAAGAGACAAACCTGGACTAGGATCCTGTGCTGTCACTCAGCTCATCGTTCCTGATTCCCCAGCCAGGCCTTTTCTCTCTGGAAGTCTCCAAAGGACACCGCCCCTTAGAAACCCCCATCTCTTTTCTGTGAGAAATCTCCACCCATCCCTGACCCCTCTTCCTCTGGGTCAGAAGGCTAGATGACTAAGTGAGCTTGGGCAAATTGCTCAACCTCTAGGAGCAGCAGTCACGGTTTTTGTGAAGACCACATAAGACTTATGCATGGACAGGAAAAGGGTAAAAAGAGTACTGGAAAGGGAGAAGCCCTTCGGTGAATATTACAGTTTATCTCTATTGTTCCAGAGAGAGACGTGCTCAAGTTCTGCCCTGGCGAGCTGCCACTAAGTTGTGCAGTTGACGTCCCAGAGGATTCTGCCTGGGCTCTCACTTGAGCAACTCTCTCCAGTTCCCTTGGGGAGTATGACCTGGAGGTCACAGCCAAAGTCATTCGAAACCATAGCGCCTGTCCCTCCCTGTATCTAACCTGCCTGAGTTGTGGGAGAAAGGTAGGGAGAAGGTGGCTTTGCAAAGCCCACTAAAGGTGTTGCCTGCCCTGTCCCACATGTGGGGACACAGAGACAGCAGTGGGGATCTGAGGGGTCAGTAGTTACACGGTGAGGGAACTTGCAGAAGGTGCTCTGACCTGAGATGAGGACGGTCAAAAGGCATTTCTCAGGTAAAAAGGGGGGGGTGTGTGTTGTATTTGATGCAAGTGGGGTGACAGACAGAATGGTATTCAGGCAACAAAATAAAGCATGAATATAAGAAATGGATAAGTAAAAGGAGCATAACCAAAAAGGAAGCACAGGTAAAAAGAAGCTTCAAAGGCCGAGGATTTAGCTCAGTGGTTCCGGCGCCTGTCTTGCAAGCGCAAGGGCCCAGGTTCGATCCTCGGTAACCACATAACAATACTGGGCATGGAGACTCACCCCAGCAGCAACCAGTACCACATACCACAGTGCCGGGCGTGGTGGCTCACGCCTGTAATCCCAGCACTCGGGAGGCAGAGGCAGGGGGATTGCTGTGATGTGAGTTGGAGGCTGAGCTCAGGGCCAGCCTGAACTACAAAGCGAGACCCTGTCTCAAAAACACAGAAAAAAAGAAAGAAAGAAAAGCTTCAAATGCTGAGCTAAAGAAAATTTCCTTGACGGATGTGATGGTGCACACCTATAATCCCAGCATTGGGGAGGCTGAGGCAGGAAGAGGACTATGAGTTTAAAGGCCAGCCTGGACTACATAGTGAGCTCAAAGCCAGTCTGGAGTATGTAATAAGACTTTAACTCAAAAAAAAAAAAAAAAAACACACACACACACCCCAAAAAAAACCCATAAGTAAAATGCACTTCCAAAAATACTTTTTAAAAATAAAGAAACTGGGGCCAGGGATTTAGCTCAGTCGTTCCAGCGCCTGCCTTGTAAGCACAAGGGCCCGGGTTCGATCCCTGATAATCACATATAACAATCCCGGGGTGTGGTGACTCATGCCCACCAGCAATCAATAACACATACCACAGCGCGAGGTGTGGTGGTTCTTGCCTGTAATCTTGGCACTTGGGAGGCAGAGGCAGGAGGACTGCTGTGATGTGAGTTTGAGGCTGAGTTCAGGACCAGCCCGAACTACAAAGCGAGACCCTGTCTCAAAACAGAAAGAAAGAAACTATCCTTACTGGCCATGGTGATATGTACCTGAAACTCTGAGGGACCATGTCAAGATCATAAGCATGAGCCCAGCCTGGGAAACTTAGGGAAGCCTTGTCTCAAAATAAAAAAGAAAAAGGCTGACGATGTAGCTCAGTGCAAAAGCCAGGAGTTCAATCCCCATTATTTAAAAATAAATGGAATGTAAGCCAGCGAGTGACAAGATTTAACCCAATCTTAGAATAATCACTCTGATGGGAACACAGAAGGGACTTGAAAAAGGAATACATGTTATCTTGTCCCAAGTTTAAAATTCCAGAAACATTTAATCCAGTGTCTCCATGGTAACCAGGTGCAAGAAGCCCTCCAACACTAACTGCACTCATTAAACACAAGTTAAAACAAAACTATGACTATTAATTTGCCCTGGGAAATGTAACTGCTCAGAGGCCCTCAATACTCAACTGTAAAGTGATCTCCTTTCCAGTAGGAAATATGTTGGCGGAATGATGGGTTCTTAAGAGTATCCAAGAGGAAATGGGGAACTGCCTGCTCTTATGATTTAATGTTTGGAGTCCCACCTCCACTACTGCTAACTGTGTAAACTGAGACACCCTCTGGAATGCAGCTGATCACTCTCTCACTTAATTTTTTTTTTTTTGGGGGGGGGTCGAACTTGAGACTTCATGCTTGCCAGGCCGGTACTGTGCTGCTGAGCTAAATCCCTGGCCCAAAAACCACCCTTGAAAGAAAATGCAATTTCAAGTTAAATAATCATTCTATGGTTGTTCTGAACTTGTTTTCTAGGCACAAGCTTGTATTTTTTGTTTTTCCTTTTGGAGTTGCTGGAGTTTAAGCACCAGCCCTTGCACATGCTCGGAAAATGCTCTACCACTGAGGTACATCCCCAGCTCTTGAACACTGGCTTTTAAAAATAAAAAGGTGGCCAGTGCATGGTGGTACATGTGTGTATGCCAGCACTGTGGGAAGCTGAGGCAGGAGGATCACAAGTTTGAACCTAGCCTGGGCATCTTAGTGATTCCATCAACCTTGTCTCAGTATTAAAAAGAAAAAAAAAGGGCTGGGGATTTAACTCAATGGTTCTGGCGCACCTGTCTTGCAAGCACGAGGGCCCGGGTTCTGTCCCGCCATAACCACGTACAATACTGGGCATGGAGACTCACACCCAGCAGCAATCAGTACCACATACCACAGTGCTGGGCATGGGGGCTCATGCCTATAATTCTAGCACTCGGGAGGAAGAGGCAGGAGGATTGCTGTGATGTGAGTTTGAGGAACCACAAAGCGAGACCCTGTCTCAAAAAAAAAGAGGACTGAGTATATAGTTTAGTAAAAAGACCCTGGGTTCAATCTCCATTACAGAAAAAAAAAAATCTGAGCTAGACATATATCAGAAGCAATTATATAGGCAAAACAACTCATTTATTGAAAGGAACAGAAGTGAAAATCCTATGATCAACTGGAAATTACATATGGAAACTAATACTGACAGTAATTTTCAGTTAAAAGGAACCATTCCTTCATTTATATTCCTTACTTACAAATTTTAACACTGGAATATTGTATGACAAATATGGGTAGTGTAGGGGCGTAGGAAGACCCTGTCTCAAAATAAAGAAAAAGGTCTGGAAATGTAGCTCAGTGCAAAGGCCCTGGGTTCAGTCCCCACTGCTAGAAAAAAAACTAGAATCCTGGGCCGGGGAGTTAGCTGAGTGGTTCCAGCGCCTGTCTTGCAAGCGCAAGGACCCAGGTTCGATCCCAGGTTACCACATACCATACTGGGCGTGGAGACTCACACCCAGCAGCAACCAGTACCACAAACCACAGTGCCGGGGGTGGTCGCTCACGCCTGTCATCCCAGCACTTTGGAGACAGAGGCAGGAGGATTGCTGTGATGTGAGTTGGAGGCTGAGCTCAGGGCCAGCCTGAACTACAAAGCGAGACCCTGTCTGAAAAAAAAAAAAAAAAAAAACCTAAAAAAAAAAACAAAACAAAACAAACTAGAATCCTTATTTATTTCTCTTCCGTATGTGTCTTTGATGTCAGATACATCAGATTCACATCTTCATCAGTTACAAAATCTGTCATGGCAGGTAAGTCCTTAACCTTTCTATGCCTTAACTTCCTCCTCTACACAATGAAGAAAATAATACACTTGCCTCATATGTTTTCTGTGTGAATTACAAGAGACATCACAAAATAACTCAGTTTGTATAATACACTATCATCTGTGTATAAAAGAAAATAATTATGTGCTTCTCTCTTGGATATGCATAGACTATTTTGGAAGAATAAAATATTATTAAAATTGATTGCTGCTAGGCAAGAAAACTGAATGACTAGGATTAAAAATAAAATGGAAAAGTGGAAGTGAAATGGTTCATTGTACATTGTTCTATACCCTGAGGTTTTAAACATAAGACTAGAATTCCTACTTGGTTTCTCACTGTTGTCGCTGCTTTGGTTTGGTTTGGGTTTGCAGCACTGGAGACTGAACGCAAGACCCTCACACTGAGCACCACCCTCAGCCTCTTTTCTACTTTTTTTCTGAGACAGGGTCTCACTTTGTGGTTCAGGCTGGCCCTGAGCTCAGCCTCCAACTCACATCACAGCAGCCCTCCTGCCTCTGCCTCCCGAGTGCTGGGATTACAGGCGTGAGTATGTGGTACTGGTTGCTGCTGTGTGTGTGAGCCACCACGCCCAGTACTGTATGTGGTTACCGGGAAATCGAACCCGGGCCCTTGCGCTTGCAAGACAGGCGCCGGAACCACTGAGCTAACTCCCCAGCCCCCGGAAGCAAAGTTTTACCAGTTACCTGTCTGTCTCTTAGCTCCGCCAAGTGGGCGTGTAAAATTAACCGCCACATTAATCCTCTCTCCCTCAAAATTCAAACTTAAAAATAATTCCTGTTCCCTTCCTCCAGTCTCTGTATAGACATGAGATAATTCGGCCACACAGCTCTGTGGTCATGTTACACCCGTAGGCCAAAAAATCTTAGATAAACACTCGCAGGGTGACTTCTCGGTTCCCGTGATCCAGGCTCAACCTGCCCATCCTGTGTTCTTCCAAGATGCTGCCTCCATCCTCCCCACCGCCAAGCACACCTTGTTGTTCCTTATTTTTCAAGTGACCACCCTGCCTAGGACCAAAGTGACCACGACTTATTCCCACTTTAGAACTTGACAAAGTCAAAATTAATCGACTTGTTTGTGGCTCCTCCTCCCTGCCCATCTCACCATGTCTGATTGGTGTCTGCGAACACTAGATCTTCTCCTTGACCCTAGGGGGGTTTGATTATCAGCCAGGGCCTTTGGGCCTTAGACTGGAGTCTGGCTACCTCAATTTGGACCTGCACCTCTCAGAAGGAAGAGAAGTTGAATGGATCCAAAACTCCTGGGCCAGTGGCTTTCTTTCTCCACGGAGAAAAACAAAAACCACAAATTCAGAAAGCAGGAACTTCTCCATCTTCTCCTTGCATATGAGACGAGACGGGCCCTCAACCCAAGGAAAAAGATACAGTGGGGCACTGTATTAGACTGAGTAGAGAATCCGCCCTGGCCTGACAAGTCGCGTGGCCAACGAGACTGGGAAAGGCCTCCAACCCTTCCAATCTCTTTCTTCTTCCCTTAGGTCTGTCTTCAAAGATCAAGAGATGAAAGAGTCAATGCCAAACGCCAGGCTAAGACAAGCTTGACCCCTGTGCTTTGCCCACAGACAGCCCTCAAGCCCTACCTCTTTTGAAAATCTCCGCTGGGAACTCCTAAAGCTGTCTCTTTCATTGCATGGGGCCCTGATCCCAGCTACTCCATTCCTGTCCCCAAAAGTAGCCAGCGTAAGTTAGTCCTCCCCAGATGGTCTACGTCTCTATTAGCTGGCACTTCCTCCAGCAGGACTCCGCCACGCAGAACCTGCCTGCTCCCTGGCTCATAGTACAGTGTTCAAAAAATATCAGCCCAGGAAACCACAGGTGCTCAAGTCCTTCCTTCCAATGCTCAATGAATACCCCAGCTTGCACCATCTGGAAAGAATCCCACCGATTCTACAGAAAACATGCAAGCTTCACAAACTCGTGATTTCTTTTTTTTTTTTTTTTAGGTTTTTGGAGACAGGGTCTCGCTTTGTGGTTCAGGCTGGCCCTCAGCTCAGCCTCAAACTCACATCACAATCCTCCTGCCTCTGCCTCCCGAGTGCTGGGATTACAGGCGTGAGCCACCACGCCCGGCACTGTGGTAGGTGGTACTGGTTGCTGCTGGGTGTGGATCACCACACCCAGTATTGTTATGTGGTTACCGGGGAATCTAACCCGGGTCCTTGCACTGCGAGACAGGCGCCGGAACCACTGAGCTAACTCCCTGGCCCAAACTCGTGATTTCTTAATGCTCAGACACCAATACAGCTGTGTCCTGTGCCGGTCTCCTCCGGTCTCTAACCACAGCTCTCTAAATTGCTTGGAAATCAGCCACCACCTTTCAACCACAAAGAGCCACCGGCAGTAACAAAGCCCCAAGGAAGTGCCAGCCTCAGGCTATATCTCATGCCCCAAATTCCAGGAAGTGTGAAATTGAGCAAGCGGAGGAGCAAATTGCCAATAAGTCCCCAAGTGATGCAACTTTCCCAAAGAA
The DNA here is from genome assembly GCA_004026965.1 of Petromus typicus. Lineage (NCBI taxonomy): Eukaryota > Metazoa > Chordata > Mammalia > Rodentia > Petromuridae > Petromus > Petromus typicus. The sequence continues at coordinate 43,533 of PVIR01008943.1, read as the reverse complement.
GCACGTGAAGCTGAGTGTGGCAGTAAATCGTAAATCCTGTAACTCCAGGTGTTTTAGGAGACTGACCCAGGAAGAATTTTAGTTTCAGACTAACTTGGGCCATACCACGAGGTCTCTGTGTCTCCCCATCCAAAAAAAAAGAGCATGTGAGCATGGCTGTGTGACAGCATATGTTTGAGCATTTGTGGAGAGTGGATCTGTGCGTTCAAACTTCTGTATTTGCACATAGAGATATGGGTGTGTGTGTGTGTGTGTGTGTGTGTGTGTGTGTGTGTGTATGCGAAAAGGCTGAGGCAGGGCAGGGTGGTCAGACCAGACACACAGAGGAGCATCTTTGGCGCTTGAGCCCAGGAGTGGCTCTGCTGGTGCTTCTCTCGGCCCCTCTGTTACCCGCTGTGTCCCTCAGATGACAGCCTGGTTTTCAGAGGGCCTTAGAAGGCAGTGCAGCCTGTCTCAGAACTGTGACCATCCAGCCTCTATCTGATCAGCTTAGCCCAGAGCATTCTGGGAAAAGCTAGTGGCCTGGTGAGGGGCAGTGAAAAGCCGTGGACCAACTCCAAAGGGAACATAGATGTAGTTGTAGCAGGGCTCTCAAGGATTTGGGGGAGTGTTGAAATCGTTGAAGATCTTGATTGTGTTAGGGTGTGTACAGTTATTTCTGTTTGGCAAAACTCACAGAACTGACAATGAAGCCAATTGTCCATGAATCAGAATAAATTTCTTCTTTAAATTGTAGGTGTTGGAGTTAAGGCGGAAAAGGAACTCCGAGGATGCTCAATGACCAAGCCACACACCAGGCAACCCGGCAGGAGATTTTATTAAAGGGACGCAGCTCCCACACCAGGAGCCTCAGGGGCTGGGAAAGACAAAGAGAAGAAGAGAAGAGAAAAGGAAGGAAAGGAAAGAGAGAGAGAGAGAGAGAGAGAGACGTGCAGAGAGGAGAGAGACAGGGGTCAGTGACTCATATGGGCCAAGCTCACACAGTTGGGCCAAACAAAGGGATTCTCCTTGACAGGTGAATTTTAAAGGTAATTTGAGTCTGAGTGGCTGGCTCCAATTAAGTCATAGCCGAGAGGAGGGGATGGCTGCTGTGTTATCCCTCATGGGTTTGGGCGTTTATGGGAAAGTGGGGCCTGAGTCTGAAGAGATATGATCTTTGCAATAAAAGGGAACAGAACCTGGTAGTTTTGAGTAAAGAGTTTTTGCCAGAACCAGAGAGTCTTATTGTAAGGTTGGATAGCTTATAAGATTGTAACTTTTCTAACAGTTGGTATAGTGTCAAGCAATCAGGAAGTGACCACGGCACCTGTAATCCCAGCAATCTGGGAGGCTGAGGCAGGAAGATCATAAGTTTGAGCCCAGCAAAACCTTGCTGAAAATTAAAAATAAAAAAGGGCTGGAGATATAGCTCAGTGTGAAGGCCCTCAGTCCAATCTCCAGGACCACAAAAATAAGTAAGTAAATAAATAAAGTTTGAAGTATTATGTCCTCAACTCTACTAGGCGAAGACTCAGTCTATATGAAGTTACTTTGCTGTTAGAAGTGCATAGTTGGGTGTCAAGGAAAATAATCCCAATTACTTAGGAGGCTGAGGCAGAAAATGGCAACATTTGTTTAAGAGTAGGAAAATTTTATTGAAAGATAACATCTGTCCAAGACAAACAGAAGGGGCCCCCCAAAGCAGGTTGCCTGCCCACCTCACTTTTCAAAGGGCAAAGCCATAAGGTAAGGTGGAGAATTGCATATTTGAGGCCAGCCTAGGCAATTTATTCTGTCTCAAAACAAAATTTTTAAAAGAGGTGAGAGTCCAAGGATTTAGTTCAGCGGCTCCAGCATATGCTTTGCAAGCACAGGTCCCCAGTTTGATCCCTGGGAACCACATACCATAGTGCCAGGTATGGTGGCTCACATCTGTAATCCGAGCACTTGGGAGGCAGAGGCAGGAGGATTGCTGTGATGTGAGTTTGAGGCTGAGCTCGGCCAGCCTGAACTACAAAACGAGACCCTGTCTCAAAAAAAAAAAGAAAGGTAGGGGTGAGCTGGGCATGGTGGCACACATCTGCAATTCCATCTTGAGAACTTAAAGCAGGAGGGAGCATACACAGCAATAGAAAACAAAAAAATGCTGGGGATGTGACTCAGTGATGGAACACTTCCCTATTGCCCCAATAATAAATACGTAAATAAATGAACACGCTGGATGTCTTTCAGGGGTAGAACTCTTGCCTAACACAGGAGAGTTCTGGATGCAATCCCCAGTGTGACAAAACCAATAACAAGTCCCGAGCACCACCACTACAGTACAGTTTAATGTGCCCTAAAGAAGAAGAAGAGATGTCACTGAGTTACAACAAAGGTGAGACTGATGAAAGATTAGGGGATTTGTGGTTTCGATTTTGATTTTTTTTTTTTTTTTTTTTTGAGACAGGGTCTCGCTGTGTAGTTTAGGCTGGTCCTCAACTCACTGTGTAGCCCAGGCGAGCCTCAAACTCACAGCAATCCTCCTGCCTCTGCCTCCCAATTGCTGGGATTACAGGCGTGAACCACCACACCCAGAAATTTTTCTTTTCTTTTTTTTTTCTTTTTCTTTTTGAGTCAAGGTCTTGCTGTGTAACCTGAGCTGGTTTGCGTCTCAACTGCAGTTCTCCTGCCTCAGCCTCCTGACTGCTGGGACGACCAGCATAGGCCACCACGCCCTGGTCCTGGCCCTCTAAGTCTTTGACTTATGTCCTTTCATAAAGTCCTGGCCATGCACGTGGTTTCTAATATTGCATTTTGAGCGCTATTTTTATTGCCTTACTATCCCAAGGATTCTATGATAAGAAAAATGCTTCTGACAGAAGCTACTTTGCTAGTTCTTTTCTTAATTAAAGACACCTTATCTGATGCTCAGACTTTTTCAATAGCATAAGATATCCAGACCAAAAGGAGTTAATATACCTCCAGTTAAAAGAAAAAAAAAATTATTGGCCTCCTCAGGCTTCTCCTAAATGAAAAAAAACATTATTCTCATCTTGTAGGCATTATCAGATGCTGGGGATGGCCAAAAGCTCTCAGCACAACAATCTTCATGGTGCCACAGGGGCAAGACTGTAATCTAAAATGAGGAATGCCAGGTGTGCTAGTGTAAATCTACAATCACAGCACTCCGGAGGCTGAGGCAGGAAGTTTCAGTCAGTTTAAAGTCACTCCAGGCTACATAGTGAGCTCAAATCCAATCTGAATAGCCAGGTGTGGTGGTGCACACCTATAATCCCAGCACTTGGGAGGCTGAGGCAGGAGGATCACCACAAGTCTGAGGCCAACCCAACTATAGAGTGAGACCCCGTCTCAAACAAAGAAACAAACACAAAACACCAACCTGAATTATATAGCAAGACCCTATCTCCAAAAGTAAATAAATAAAAGTAAAACAAGGAACTAGTTGTGATACCTGAGTGACACCTTTGAGGCTGGGAGTCAGGCTGTGGCTGAGCCACCCTTGTCCTGCCACTTAAACTCCTATTTGCCACCTGCTAGGTTTGCCGAGCTCAGGTTGTGAGCTATCATTTGCTCCTTAAGCCCACAGTACCCTTGGACGACCGGCAGGACTGCTGCCTATGTGGTACAGACTCATCCAGAGACAGTTCAGTGCAGTCACTATCAGCTCCTAGTTCTTATGACCGTTTCCCAACAGATGGCAGCAGAGTACAGGTATCTCGAGAAAACGGGAACTTTTCCTTTCCACTTGAAATCTCCTATGCAGCAATCTTTGTATTGCTTGTGAACAACAGACCTGCAGAATTAGAAAGTCAACAGCGTGTATGCTTCCCTCACAAGAAGTCCTCTGTCCTCTGCTCTCTTCTCTCCCACGGCCCCCCTCCTTCACCTGTTTACAAGTGCAGCATACAGAATACAGTCAGTAGTCCCCCAACAATGGCTCCTACCTCCTATGCGCAGGACTGTCACTGTCTCGTTCCACTCACTCACGTATCCCTGTGCTCAGACAACGTCTTCCACACTGGGGGCCTGCTGTTCTTTTCTTGTTTTTGCTTTTGTGAGGCAGGGTCTCACTGTGTAGTTCCGATTTGTTATATCTTCTGCCAACATGAGCACATGGTATGTAGTTCAGCATGGCCTTGCGTCTACCATGTAACCCAGGCTAGCTTTGAACTCCTGGTATCTTCTTGTCTCAGCCTCCCAAGTGCTGGTTTTATTGACATGCGCCTCCACGCCCAGCATATGTTATCCTGAGATTCTAAATAATTTTGTTTTTTAATTTGTATTTTGTAAGTAATGTCTGATGACACAAAGCAATGCAAACAGAAGCTAAAGCTCTGTGACCTCCATATATCTTCTATTCCTTGCTGTTTTCATTGCCTCGCAACCTTTGCAATACTCCATGAACTGAAAAACCCATGCATGTGCAATGTGTGCGGGCATAATGAGACCAGAAGCCAGGGCGAGATGAATGTCTGACACTGCACAAGCCGGAGGTCACACACGACTACCTGACGGAATGCTTTCCTCCAGACCCAGGGAGGCAGCGAGGTGGCAGAGTGCTCACCTAGCGTGCACAAGCCCTGGACTGCAGCCATTCAAACCAGAGCTTGCTTTCAGCACGAAGAAGCCAATGGTGTCTGTCACCTACTTATTTGGGTGACTTCCTGTATTAGGCTATCAAAAAAAAAAAATGATGACATGCAGGAAAGAAAAACAGGGCAGGTCACGTTTCCTCTTGGTTTTAGTACTTCCTTATTCATTGATAAGATGTTAGCAAACACCGGCAGTACATATGCATATCAAGATGTGAAATAAAGTTGGGTGTAGTGGTGCACACCAGAAATTCCAACACTCAGGAGCCTGAGGCAGGATGGTAAATTGAGGCCAGTCTGGACTGCAAAGCAAGACCCTGTCTCAAAAAACTAAAACAAACCTTGCAAAAGCAGAACTGGCTATGGTGGCTCATGCCTGTAATCCCAGCACTCTGGAGACTGAGGTAGGAGGATCACCACAAATTTGGGGAAACCTGGGCTACACTGTGAGTTCAAGGTCTGCCTGAGCTACAAAGTGAGACTCTGTCTCAAAATACTCCCCAAAATTCTTTTCAAGTTACAAAATAAGTATTGTATGATTTTTTTAGTGACTCTAGAATGTGAGTTAAATACTCATGTTTGCATTTAAAACTGGTATTGGTCAATGTACAGATGAAAGTAAAATTTAGCCAGGTGTGGGGCGCTCGCCTGTTATTCCAGTGCTTGAGGGCTGAGCAAGGAAGATTGGCAGCCCTGGTCTAGACAGTGAGTTCAAGGCCACCTGAAATACGCAGGGAGACTGTCTCAACAGCCACTCCCCCAAATGTCAGTCTGATTACTTACCATTTTAATTTTTCTTGACTTAGGACAACATTAAGTTGAAAATAACATCAGGTCCAGTCAAGAAGGAAGAAAAGACAAATATGTAGCTTTTGGCCTCTGGAATGGTATGTTCTCACACTTCAAACGAGGGTGCTGCACTTGTGTTGTGTACTGGTCCAGGCACATTGTATAGCTGCCTCCATTGTTGCCCGAATTGCAGAGGCCAGAAAGCTATACATTCTTAAAAATTAGAGTTCTGCGTGCAAAATGGGTTCCACAAAGAAGAAGCACTTGCAAGAGTTTTGTATGGAGAAAAAAACGAGGAGCCCAGGATGTAGCTCAGTGGTGCCGCTCCTGTTTCCAGGATCCTCAGTTGATCACCAGTTGTTAGGGGGCACTGCCAGGTTCATCGGCCGCGGAGCGTGAGTGGGACGTTGCTGAGATGCGGCTCCAGGCTTGTGGATGTGCTGGAGCTACAGCAGCAGGGCTCCAAAGCAGGTCTTCTTCCAGGGCCAGAGAGCAGCAAGGCTGCTGAGCTGTCTTCCATCCTATCCTTCTGAGTACTGGATTACAGCCACGGTGGTGGGGTCGTCTTGTTTTGTTTAGTTTTGAGACACGGTCTTGCTGTGTAGTTTAGACTGTCAAACTCACTATATAGCCCAGGCTGGCTTCAAACTTGCAGCGGTCCTCCTGCCTCAGCTGCCCAAATGTTGGGATTATAGGCATGTACCACCGTGCCCTGCTTGCTCTTGATGACGTTATTAGCTTTCAGATCTAGCCTTTCGCCACTGAATAGAAAAGCTCCAGGTCCAAAGTCCATTCCTTGAAGTTACCAGGCAATACAGTGACCCTTTCCCATTATCGCCTCTGCCTCAGCCTCTTAGCCAAGCCCGGTCGCTGGTTGCTCAACCCCTGTCGGGGACTGCTCACCACCGCTCACTCTCATCAGCGGTGCCAGATCCTGTTCGCCAAGAGTTCTCGGTTTAGTCCGGAAAGACAGAGGAGTAAACAAAAGCTAACAGCACTGAGGACGTTTTATTCCTTTAGCGGCTGTAAAAGTTCTTCAGGCGCGCCGCCACCTTGTGGTAATTTATGGGATTGCACAGAGTGTCTTGGAAGATGGGGAATCCTACTGACGATATGGAGCAATCCTATGAATACTTGGATTTAGTTTTATTCTGCTGTATGTATGTTTTTAAGTAGATACTTATGTCAACTACACATAATTCATGTTTTCTTTTCTCCTTAAATCTTTGCACCTCTTTTTTTTTCTCTTACTACCAGCAAGCAAAATATGATAGTAGAAACCTTTAATCTCCTTCCTCTTAAGAATAACATTGTGGGGCTGGGGATTTAGCTCAGTGGTTCCGGCGCCTGTCTTGCAAGCACAAGGACCTCGGTTCGATCCCCGGTAACCACATACCTATACTGGGTGTGGAGACTCACGCCCAGCAGCAACCAGTACCACATACCACAGTGCCGGGCATGGTGGCTCACACCTGTAATCCCAGCACTCGGGAGGCAGAGGCAGGAGGATTGTGATGTGAGTTTGAGGCTGAGCTCAGGGCCAGCCTAAACCACAAAAGCGAGACCCTGTCTCAAAAAACCTTTAAAAAAAAAACTTACAAAAAACATAAAATTTTAAAAAATATCACACAAAGGCTTCAAGTCAGGTGTCATGGTACACATCTATAATCCCAGCACTCTGGGAAGCTGAGGCGGAGGATCATAGCCTGGGAAATTTAATGATTTAGCCAAACCCTGATTAAAAGAGAAGGAGATGTTAGGGATATTGTTTGGTGGTAGAAGGCTCCTGGGTTCAAAACTTAGTATCAACACACAGTGGCAAATACACATGCTGCCCTTTGATCCTCACTTTCACCTTTTCCTGAGCCACTGGCAGCCAATCTGTTCTCTATCCTTATTGTCATTTCTGTACGTAGGTAGAGCCAGACAGTGTTTAACCTGATCTTTATGTGGTACTGGAGATTAAAAAATCAGGGACTTCAGACTAAGTCTATCGCCAAATTGCCCAGGCTGGGCTTGAACCTGTGATCCTCCTCACTCAGCTACCTCTGTAATAAGATTACAGGTAACCACCACAGCTCTCAGCAGGCAGCTAATTTTTAAATTTATTTATTTATTTATTTATTTTGAGACAGAGTTTTGATAAGTAGTTCAGGCTAGACTTGAACTCATGGTGAAGCTCTTGCCTCAGCCTCTGGAGTACTAGGATTACAAGCATGTATCTGTGTAGCAATTTCTTGAAAAGAATAAACATGCAACTACCATGGTGCCCAGCAAGTGAACTCTTGATTGCTACAGAAATGAAAATCTACTTAGGAGTGGTGGCACACGTCAGCAGTCCTGGCACTTTGGGAGGCTGATGCAGGAGGATCACAGAGTCAAGCCCAGTTGTGGCAACCTACCAATGACTTAATGAGGGTATCTCAAAAGAGTATAAAAAGGGCTGCAGGTGCAGCTCAGTTTAAAGGTTTTGGGTTTAATTCCCAATATCTTAAAGAGGACTGGGGGGAAAGGCCACATTCACACAAAAACTTGTCTATGCATTTTAAATGTGTGCATACAAGTATCTTTTGGTTCCAACATTTTAGCTTCTAGGCTTTCATTTACGAGACAAATTTATGATGGGATTCCAGGCACAGCTGGGAGTGGCTTTTCCTTTAGACAGGTCTCCCTACACAGTCAAGGCTCCCTTGAACTCACTACATAGCCCACGCGTGCGCCACCACCCTGATGCTAGGAATGGTCGGGCTGAAGATGTAGCGAGGCAGTGGAATGCTTATCTAGCATGGCCTTGGGTTTGATCACCAACAACGCGGGAAATTATACATATTAACATTTTTCTTGTACTTAATAGTAAAACTGCACAAGTATTTCAAGAAAATATACTTTTAATGAAGTTTTTAACATATAAAACACCTCCGTGAAACAAATCTCAAGCATGACATTTAAGTTTCTCAGTAAAATTTATGACATTTTAGTTTGCATTTATTAAGTCTTAGATACATTACACTCAAGGTAACAGCTCCAGAGAGAAAGAGACCATTAGGGAACCATTTCCCCTTCTTTCTGGTTAGCCTGCTGTGTCCCACAGAAGAGGGCTTGCTTCTGCACTTATTCCGAGATACCTGTCTTTTGCATGTGGCTGGAGGGGCTGGGCAGTGATGGCAAATCTCACAGGGCTTTCAATCACTACAAACAGCCCGCTGTGGCATGTGCGCCATGGATTTCCCATCATTCATAGGGCGTAGCTCAATGGTTAAGTGCACACTTAGCATGTGCAAGGCCCCAGGTTCCATCCCCAGCACCAAAGGGGGTGGGGAGTGGGAGTAGAGGAGGTGGTTGAAGCCGGAATACGTATCTGGCCCCAGAGCTGTCTGTGACCCCATGATCCAGGCCACCAGCTAAGTTCAGGTAGGTAGAGCCTGCTGAAGGCTTCTCATGGTCAACAATGACCTTGCAGAGAAAAACAACTTTTTTGGGAGAAGAAAATACACAATGCCACATGAAGTGGCGCTACAATTTTCTAACAGGGAGAAGAAATTAGCAAAGGAAAAGAATCCACAGTAAAGATGGAGGGAATACTCTGAGAATAGAGTAGGTACCACATACACACACCAGAGTAAACAGTGAGGCCTCTCCTGAGTCCAAGTGCTTATGTTTATTTTTAAATGTTTGATAAAAACTGACTCAATTACATTTTACACAATAATATTTAGTGAGTTTTGTCCCAAAAGGCTGTGTTTTAAATTCATTTGTAAAAATAATAAAAGCTTCATCACTCAGCCTCTGGTGAATAAGAAAGGAATAAATCCTTACTAGAAATAACAATAAATAATTTTACATAAAGGTCCAGGTAACATAAGACTACTATATTAATCAATATATTTTTTCTGTATTTACAATAAGTCTATTTGTTAATACTGTAATAGAAAAAAAAATGAATCAGTCCACAGTTTGTAGTAGAATCAGGCTTTGAGGATGATCACACCTCTCACAATGAAAATATACAAGGATTTCTCACACAGCTAACGGGCATTTCAACATAATGACAACTTTGGGTAAAAGAAAAGTGACAAGAGTACTTTATTACTTATTACTTTTTAAATTGTTTTTGAGATAGGGTCTTGCTATGCAGTTCAGGCTGGCCTTGAACTCATTATGTAGCCTAGTTACATTATGTAGGTTGGCTTCAAACTAGTGGCAATCCTCCTGCCTCAGCCTCCCATGTCCTGGGATTACAGGCATGTGCCACTAGGCCTAGAAAGAACTAATTGGCTATGATCCAAAAATTAAGGAAGCAAGGATATTACCATTAGCTGAGCAGCAGAGTGGTTTAGTTTTCCCAGAACTATTTAAATATAATTGTTACCATGTGAGAAGTTAATTTTATTTTGTGTTAGAAAAATAAAGTCTACATCGAGAAACTCCACTAATCAAAAGCAGCCCCAAACAAAAGTCACCAACAGAAATAAAATAAAATATTCTTATAGGTGTTCCATGCATAAAAAGGATAGTTACATAACATATTCCTAATGACCAGACTAATAAATGAGATAAATTTTACAGCCATTGTAACAAAATATATTTAACCACTTATCTCGTGCTGCTCATTTTTGTTTGAAAATATAATTACTCTAATGTCTAAAAACTATATGCCTTGAGATAGTTTAGATCACCTTTTGAGATATTAGACATGTAACAAAATATTACCTGAATATAAATTATCAACATCAACAACAGTTATCACGTAATCTTCATTTTTATACATGAAATGAAGAAAACAGAAACCACTGGAACTTAAATGACCAGGCTAATCCATGATAAATATTTAAACGGAGGAAAATAAAAATAAAATTCACAAATAGGTATCTCAACATCCTTTTTTACATGCGATCTACGAAGATACAACCTCTGAACAAATTTACTACCTCAAAGATAAGATGAGAGGTAAGCCTTGTTTAAGCTCTCGTTACCCAGCTTACCCGCTCTGAAAGGAGGCTAACCTCAGGAAGAACTGTACCACTTTCTTAGTTAACTAGACAGGAGAGGAAACTATTAAATTCGAAGTATTGGTTGGACCAAGAATCTTAACCACACCACTGCTAATTACCTACTGATAGTACACCTTTGGTACAGTAACCTGTCCACCGTAACTCCTGATGACAGCATTTTTCAAGGTACAACAATTTCTATTTTTACTGTCTTCTTGCCTTTGCCACTCAAATACATTATTTTAACTGATGAGAAATTTTATTCACAAATGTCTTCTCTCAATTACTGAAGAAATGATTTTAAAACATAAACCGAGGGGCTGGGTATGTAGCTCAGTGGTAGAAAACTTGCCTAGCTCGCGAAAGAGCCTGGTTTGATACCCACCACTGGCAAAAATAGAGAGAGAAAAACCATAAATGGACGAATTTGTTAATCCTGAGATGATGCCAGTTATGATGATGACAGGATACTTCAAACCCCGAGAAATTTTTCACTCAAATTTCTGCTTGAGCTTCTTTTGGAAGATGGCTGGAAGAATAGAGAGAACAGCCAAAACCATCAGGATGAATACTGAGTTCCAGGAGACGGCTTCCCCGGCTGTGGTAAGCTGGTACAATGTCGTTCCTGCTTTAATTGCTACAAAAGAGGGAGGTGCAACGCCTAGAATAAAACAACAACACACAGTATGAACACAAACTTGTCTCTAAGAATTAAAAATTTCTGTGTGCGTAAAACTTCTTGCTCCTAATGTTTATTTCCACATTAAAAATTCAATCTTTATAATTATTTCTTAAGGATATTGAATTTAAAAACCAATGAATAACATTTAAGTCTTCCCAAAAAATAAATAAATAAATAAAACCTCTGGAAACAGTCTCAATGTTCAGAAATGAGACTGCGCGCTGGGGGTGCTCTGTGGCACAGTGCTTGCCTGGGGTCAAACCCCAAGGACTGGCAAAAAAAAAAAAAGAATACATTGTCTGGAACAGTGATGTGAACTTTATTTAGAGATGAGGCCCAAACTACGACCACACCCACTTATTCATCACAGTGCCACCACCACAAACTAACCCCGAACACTCTATGCTTGGCTGCCGGGGTGAGGCTGGCACAACTTAGCTGCAGTGCCAAAAGGGAGGCTCTGTGTGCCTGCCGCAGCATGTGTGCGCAGTTTGCCACCACCAGTCTGGACAATCAAAATGAGAACCAGAGGTTACAAAACAAGAGGGCCGGGGAGTTAGCTCAGTGGTTCCGGCGCCTGTTTTGCAAGCGCAAGGGCCCGGGTTCGATTCCCCGGTAACCACATAACAATACTGGGTGTGGAGACTCAACACAGCAGCAACCAGTACCACATACCACAGTGCCGGGCGTGGTGGCTCACGCCTGTAATCCCAGCACTCGGGAGGCAGAGGCGGGAGGATTGTGATGTGAGTTTGAGGCTGAGCTCGGGGCCAGCCTGAACCACAAAAGCGAGACCCTGTCTCAAAAAACCTAAAAAAAAAAAAAACAGTATCCAAGAAATGACCGTATTTCATTAAATATTAAAACAAGTTGAAAAACAAAATTTCTAGCCATTTTATTTGTAAAATAGGAAATAAGAAACAATACATATGCTGATAAAATTGACTATCAATGAATTTCTTTTTTTTTTGGTAGGTTTTTTGAGACAGGGTCTTGCTTTGTGATTCAGGCTGGCCCTGAGTTCAGCCTCCAACTCACATCACAGCAATCCTCCTGCCTCTGCCTCCCAAGTGCTGGGATTACAGGCGTGAACCACCACACCCGGCACTGTGGTATGTGGTACTGGTTGCTGCTGGGGTGAGTCTCCACGTCCAGTATTGTATGTGGTTATCAGGGAATCGAACCTGGGCACTTGCGCTTGCAAGACAGGCACTGGAACCACTGAGCTAACTCCCCGGCTCAAGAAATCCACTCTTTGTATCTTAGCAATTCAATTTAAATTGTTATCAGTTTTTTTAAAAAAGGAAGGAAACACAGATTATTTACTGAAGAACCACAGAAATCCACAGGGATTTAGCCAGGACAGGACACTTGTGCACATCAACTCAGCACTCTGGGAGGCCAAGACAGGAGAATGGGGCCTGGACCGGTGTCACATGCCTGTAATCCCAGCAAGCAATTTCCAGACTGGCCTGAACTATATAATGAAACCTTGCCAACAAAATAAAACAAACAGGATGGGCAACTTAGTGAGATCCTGTCTCAATTTTTTTTAAGGTTTTGGAGGCAGGGTTTCTCTATGCAGTCCAGGCTGGCCTCGAACTTGGCCTTCCAAGTGCTGGCAATATAGGTGTGTACCACCAAAACCAGCTCAAAATATTAAAAAAGAGTAGTTAAAAACAAAAACAGAGTTAGAGATGTAGCTCAGAAGCAATCCTTAATAGAGCAAAACAAATACCTCCCCCAGAAAAACCCGTATACCTGTATATAAGAATTCATAAAAATATACAAATGAATCTTTATGTCCATTGGTTAATTTCAAAATCAGGGATTGGTGCTTTAAAACCAGAGTGCTGATTCTGCTTTCCCTGTACTTTTGGCAATACACACACAAGTGATTTCAATAAAATGAGAAAAGGATTGATTCTAACTGAAAATTAAAGTTCAATGTATCATACTTTATTAGAAGACAATTTTTTTTTTGAGACAGGGTCTCCCTTTGTAGTTCAGGCTGGCCCAGAACTCACCATGTAGCCAAGGCCAGCCTCGAACTCACAACAATCCTCCTGCTTCTGCCCCCTAAGTGCTGGGATTAGAGGTGTGAGCCACCATATCCAGCATTGTGGTATGTGGTTACCAGCATTGGACTCAGGACCTTGCATTTGCAGGCAGACGCCGGAACTACTGAGCTAAATCCCTGGCCCCAAAGAAAAAAATTTTAAAATAGCAACTTAATTGTCCCTCCACTTGAGGGAAAGACTAGATTTAAAAAGTTCTGAGGACTGTGGGCCGGGGGAGTTAGCTCAGTGGTTCCGGCGCCTGGCCCGGGTTCGATTCTCCGGGAGCCACATAACAATACTGGGTGTGGAGACCCACACCCAGCAGCAACCAGTACCACATACCACAGTGCCGGGCGTGGTGGCTCACGCCTGTAATCCCAGCACTCGGGAGGCAGAGGCAGGAGGATTGTGATGTGAGTTTGAGGCTGAGCCCAGGGCCAGCCTGAACCACAACGCGAGACCCTGTCTCAAAAAACCTAAAAAAAAAAAAA
>PVIR01008943.1:0-29846 GCA_004026965.1 Petromus typicus | reverse complement strand
TTCTGAGGACTGGAGACATAGCTCAGTGGGGGAGCACTTCCTGGTACGCATAAGCCTCCAGCTTTATTCTCACCACTGAGGAAAAGTTGATTAATCCTATATTTGTAAAGCAGTGTCCAGTAGAAGGTGTTCATCTTTAAGAGGTAACAATGCACAAACATTGCCAAAGATCTATCTGCGCGGGCCAGGCTCTGTGCCCAAGACTCAATGCAACCTAGGCAGGTTGCAAGGGACCTGGACAGATGTGTACACAATGAGCCCCAACTCCACAACTCCATCCAAAGGCCTCACCTAGAAAGGTGCCAATAAAAAAAACTTTCAATGGCACGTTTATCACAGGAGATGTAATATTAATAAACCAGTTAGGAAGAAATGGTGTTATTCTCAAAAATATAATGTAGTTAATGAGATGTTCTCTATGACGTTCAACCTAAGGGGAAAAAAAAAAAAGAATATTAGCAACAGACAAAGCCAATCCTGGAAATAAGCTGCTTAATATAAAAAACATATTCCAATTTCTTATTGCTATCATTTCAGAATTTATCCAATGTGGACAATTTTTGTCTCACAGTATGTTTTTTCAGGACAGCATCTCCTCATGTAACACAGGCTGGCCTCGACTTGAAGCAATCCTTCAGCCTCCTAAACACTAGGATACCAGTATGTACCTCCAGCTGCCCGGCTAGCTCAGTCAGTAGCACATGGGACTCTTGATCCCAGACTTGTGGATTCAAGCCCCACACTGGGTAGAAGCTGCATTTTTGCATTGGAAATTTAGCTCAGTGGCACCACACCTGCCTGGGAAGTACAAGGTCCTGGGTTCGATTCTGCATGGGGGGGGAGCAAATAAACAAAACCAAAAACAAAACAGGTATACTCCACCACACCTAGCATCTTTTGTTGTTATTGTTCCAATATTAAAGATTTTTAAAGGAGTTTAAAAATGACAATAAGTTATTTTGTAATTGCTCGTTACCAGGTAAGTGAAGTTTTAAAAAATTGTTCTCATGGTAGTGGTTAACCTATGGCGAGTTGCAGCAGACAGTATTGTTGAAAGCTCTAAAAGCTTTGCCATTGCGGTAGGTCAATGTTAGATTTTACGAAAGAGGGCTCAGTCTAATGATGGTTCAGTAATGCCATTTAACATTTCCAAGTGCCAAGTTAAACTGACATAATTTACATTCAAACTAGAGACGGCTATGCCTGCCTGGGAGAGGCATGCCTCTCAGCACTCTGGGAGGCAGAGGCAGGAGAACTGCAAATCTGAGCTCAGCCTGGCTGATTTAGCAAGACCCTCTTCTAACATTTAAAAATATATTTTAAAGGGCAAGGGATATAGCTCAGTATGAACAGCTGGGGTTCTACACTCAGTAACACACATGAAGAATGAAAGAAAGAAAAGAAAGGGGAAAATGTAGAAAGAAATCAGCCAACTTTTTAACGCCTTCATCCTTCTATAGTGTAATGAGCAATCCATCACAGGAACAAATTTAATTCCCTACACATGTGTGTATGTGTGTGAAGCAACCCTCTACTCTCAGCGACATCCTCAGCCCATGGTGTCCAGTTTTTTAAAACTTCAGCTATTTTCACTTTGTGTTATCACAATGTATATCACATAAACAGATTCATTCACTGTTGATGAAATTTTAAAAGTATGTGGAAATATTTTTCTGATTGAAATGTAAGTAGAGTTCAATTCATACCCCTTGCAATATCTAATAAGTTCACCACCCAAAGTAGCATTTCTCAAGGAAAACTCACAGGTAAAAATATTTGGACACTCTATACATGAGAGGGTAATGAAAGGACCACCAATCTCCCAGTCTAGCGATCTGAGATTTGAAGCCATGCTAAATGATCAAGATTTGGGGCAGAATACTACATTTCTCTTAATTTCCTAATTTGTAAAACAAAGGAATAAACAGTAATCAGATCTCTGAGATCCATCTCTTGGGATTCTCCCAGAGATCACACCCATCGCTGCCTGTCTCTGCCAGGTTCCTAGCTGGAGCGCTGTCTGCCCGGATGCATTAGAGGACCTGGTGGATCCGTGTTTTTGGCACCCCCGTATGCAACACACACAACATAATACACAAACTGTCCAAGTAGGGTAGATGCCTTCAGAGCAGTGCTTTGAATTTTCTACCGACTGAATGTACTAAGATAAAGAATTGATGTTCTTGTTATGGAAGGACCCGTTATGTGATTCAGTCAATGTTACTGTGGTTTGCCTGAGTGAAGGATTCCCTAGCATGTAAGGAAGAAAAAAGATACAACAATCATTACAAGCATGAAAAATTCAAAAACTTGTATTTAAAATATTAACATTTGGAGAGGTTTTTTTGGGTGTGGTACCAGGCATCACATTAGGCAGGTATGGTGGTACGCACGTGTAATCCTAGTACTCTGGAGGCGAAGGCAGGAGGATCCCTACGGGTTTGGAGCCAGCCTGTGCACAGGAATACCATGTCTCAAAAAACAACAGCAGGGCTGGGGATTTAGCTCAGCCGTTCTAGTATCTGCCTTGCAAGGGCAAGGTCCCAAGTTTGATCCCAGTAGGACAAACCACAATGCTGGGTGCAGGCAGAGAGGCAAAGACAGGAGGACTACTCTCAGTTTGAGTTTGAGGCTTGCCTGGGCTACATAGTGAGCTCAGGGCCAAAAAACAAAGCCAAAGACAAAAACAATAAAATTACTAACATTAATTATTTATTTATTTTTTTGAGACAAGGTCTCGCTTTATAGTTCAGGCTGGCCCTGAACTTGCTATGCAGCCCAGGCAAAGCTTGAACTCACAGCAGTCCTTCTGCCTCTGCTTCCCGAGTGCTGGGGTTACAGGTGCATCCAACACAGCCAGCACTGTGGTAGGCAGTTACCGGGGATCGAACCTGGGACCTTGTGCTTGCCAGGCAGATGCCAGAACCACTGAGCTAACTTCCCAGCTCTCTAACATTCATTTTTGCATATGACTTGATATTATTTTGGTCAAAAGATAGATATTTCTGAGTTTATTTTATAAAGTTTAATTATCTGAGTTAATTTAATATATGTTTATGTACTTAAGTTAGTTTTAAATTTACACAGACTAATCTCCAAATTAACCAAAGCTTTATTACATAATTTACATGTAAGCCCACCACAGTATACACATCTATAGTCCTTCCTCCTCAGAAGGCTGAGGCAGGAGGAGCCCAAGAATTTGAGGCCAGCATTGGCAACAAAAGACCCTGTCTCAGAAAACAAAACAAACAACAGTAGTCATATATATTTACCTGCTGTGACCATTTTACCACTTTCTCTGTTAGGTACTTGTATACAACTGGTCTCCCAACTAAATAGGAAAGCATGTAGCAGAATGAGGCACCAAGTCCGGAACACTAGAAAACAACAGAAGCCATGATGAGTACTTTGTATTTTCCCATCTCACACACATGAATATATCTACCCCAGGAAAAGCTCATCTAGTTTTACTTTTTCGGCTCTGCACAATACCTCTTATGTACAGAACTCATCTGATGTAGACCAAACTATAATTCAAAGAACACTAACTAAAACAAACTGGTATTTACAATTAAACTTAAGAGGTAGTATACATTCAAATAATTACTGTTAGTCTTTAGCTTAACAATATAATTTCGGGAGCCAAGTTTTTCAATGATTTGCCTAAAAGCACTACCTCACCCCGGAACTCATGAGGCCTACCAAAACTCTTAAGACTGTCCAGGTTACAAAACACAGTAGGAGTAGGTGGGAATGATGGTGCACGCCCACAGTCCCAGCACTTGAGAGGCTGAGGTAGAGGACTGCTTTGGGTTCGAGGCCAGCCTGAACTACATAGCAAGACCCAGTGTCAAAACAAAAAACCCACAGTTAGAAAAGAAAGGCTAAGAGAACTTATAAATGCAATTATATCTGTAATATCTCAGTTCTAGGGAGAAAAACAATAACACCCCTTCACTGAGAAACTTAACATATTATCACTTGAACATTGACTATTTTTGAGCAAACTTACTAATAAGACTAGAATATATTATGCTTCGCATCATTCTGTTTAGAGCTATTTTTCCCCGTCTCTCAATTCAATTTATATACTTACCAAACAGACGAGAAACAAGGCTAGTGGGAAGGGATAAAGGAACCCTGAGAGTATGCTCAGAAATATGGAGCCTGGGATAGCAAACGTCTGCAAGCTGTTAACTTTTAAGTTAAGGATTAAAACATAATCAAATGGAATTTTAAAAAGACAAACCCCACATTTCAGAAAAAAATATAAACACAGAAACTATCATGTAAGTGGGCCAATGGCACAATGGATAATGTATCTGACTATAGAAACTATCATGTTAATGACATCATACCCATATTTCAGTACTGGTTGGGTAACCTATTCAAAATGCTTGGGAAAAGGATTTTGGATTTTTCAGATTCTGGAATATCTACAGCAGACACATAATGTCTTTAGGATGGGAATGAAGTCTAAAGTCCAGATTCAGTACCTTATACACATAACCCTGAAACCAAATTTTATGCAATATTTTTATTTGTTTCAGATTCCACAGTATTTTAGGTTTTGGATTTTTTTTTTTTTTTTTTGATTAGGGATGATCAACCTATATGAAAATATAAAGTAAAATTATATCCAAATGTATTTAAAAAGTATGGTCCTTCAGCTGTAATGCCTTCAACTCTAACCATTTACTTAACAATAAATACAAAAATATAACATAGTAAAAAATACAATGCTAATAAAATTCTGCTACTAAAAGAAAAAGCAAGACAAACATCCAACATGTACCAACAAAAAGGAACTGGGGGCTGGGGATTTAACTCAGTGGTTCCGACACCTGCCTTGCAAGTGCAAGGGTCTGGTTCAATCCCTGGTAACCACATACAACAACAATGCCGAGTTTGGTGACTCACACCCAGCAGCAATCAGTACTACATTCCATAGTGCCGGGCGTGGTGGCTCACACCTGCAATCCCAGCACTTGGGAGGCAGAGGCAGGAGGACTGCTATGAGTTTAAGGCTGAGCTCAGGGCCAGCCTGAATTACAAAGCAAGACCTTGTCTCAAAAAAAAAAAATAAAAAAAAGAAAGAAAGAAAGAACAGATTTGGGCAGTGTGACAAAAAAAGGAAAAAAAACCTTCAATAATCTTTTAAATAACATACAGAATTCCCTAATGCATTAATCAAATTATTTACAATTATTCTCAGAAAACATGATTTCTACATAAATCAAGGTACACATAAAGTATAACAATTATTCTAAATTTAACTATGAAATATAACTACTCATTTTAAAAAAGACTGAGGCTGCCAGATATGTGCTACATGTCTGTAATTCTAGCAGTTAGGAAGCTGAGGCAGGAGGCAAATTTGGTCAAAAACAAAAAACAAGCAAAAAAAGAACTTCTCTACTTTTGTGTATGTTTCAAATATTTAAACGTTTAAGAAATTTACTTCTAAGAATTAAAAGTTCATTTTGTAGTCTAGCAAAGTGGAAAAAAAGATAAAAATCAGTGACTTTTTGTGGTTTTAGGGTTTGAACTCAGGGGTGCTATCACTGAGCTACATTCCTAGACATTTAAAAAAATGTTTATTTTGACAATTTTTTTTGGTACTAGGAATTAAACTCAGGACCTTGCACTTGCCAGGCAGGCACAGTCCCACTGAGCTAAATCCCTAGGGCAAAATTTTTATTTTGAAACAGGATCTTGCTAGGATGGTTGGGCTGGCCTCAAACTCCTGATCCTCCTGCTTCAACCTCCCAATAGCTACAATTATAGGTATTATGGTTTTTATCTAGATGTTTTCCCAAAGCCTCATGCACTTATAAGTGAGACTTTGGGGAGATAACTGGCCCATGGGGTACGACACTGGATTAGTATGATGGGTGTGGTGTGATGTGGGGAAGAGGTGGCCACGGGCTGGAACAGTACATGTTCCCCCACCACTCTCTTTTGCTGCCCACCCTGCCGTGAACTGTTTTTCCTTTGCCATGCTGCCATGCTGCCAATGGACTAAAACCCCTAGAATTGTGACTCAAAATAAACCTCTCGTCCTTTAACTTGTGCGTGCGTGCGTGCATGAGTGCGTGCATGCGTGTGTGTCTGTGTGTGTGCGCCTGCGCATTCCCCTGAATATAAAAGAGCCTGGGATTTAGCTCAGTAGTTCTGGCACCTAGCGAAAGGTACCGAGTGTGATCCCTGGTAAACACATACAACAATGCCAAGTGTGGTGGCTCATGCCCATCAGCAGTCAGTACTACACACCACGTCAGGCGTGGTGCCTCACTCGGGAGGCAGAGGCAGGAAGATTGCTGTGAGTTCAAGGCTTGCCTGAGCTACATAGTAAGCTCAGGGCCAGCCTGAACTACAAAGCAAGACCCTGGAAAGAAAGAGAGACAGAGAGATGAAAGAGAGAGAGAGAGAGAGAGAGAGAGAGAGAGAGAGAGAGAAGGAAGGAAGGAAAAAAAGAAAAGAAAAAGAGGGAGAGAAATTATTTAATGCATTTTTTCATATCACTAAAGTTCCTTAAAAATGTGTACTATCTGTCAGAAAAAGCAAGCTGAACCTTGAGCTCTTTCTCTCTCTTTTTTTTTTGAGATAGGATCTTGCTTTGTAATTCAGGCTGGTACTAAACTCCTCCTGCCTCTGCCTCCCATCCCAAACCACAGATAAGAGCCACCACAACCAGCACTGTGGTATGTGGTACTGATAGCTGATGGGTGTTGAGTCACCACGCCCGGCATTGTATGTGGCCACCAGGATCCAACCCCGAGCCCTGGTGCTTACAAGGCAGGTGCTGGAACCACTGAGCTAAATCGTAGGCCCTTGAGTTATTTCTCTTGCAGATTTTCTACCAGCACCCACCCTAGACAAATCTAAGAGGGCTGTCTCTCTTCTTACACTCTTTATGTTTTTATAATAAAAAATAAAAGTAAGCAGTACAAAAAATATATATATATTATCAAGAACTACTGAAGGAGACTCTTAAGACAAGGAGCAAAAAGTTATAAACAAATTATACCTCTAAAACTAAGGGAGTATTCTTAATAACAAAGAGATAACTAGTAATTCAAATTAGCAATTAGTAATTAGCAATAAAAAATAAATATCCTAAATTGTAGGGGAAAGGAAAATATCTGATAAATGAAATAAGCACAACACCAAAAATAAAAAAATAAAAACCAGTGACAGATATTCAGAAATAAAAGTAAGTTGAGGAGATACCATTAGAGTAAGAATTCTTGCCATTTTAATAGTGTAACAATACATTAATAAATTTTAAAATAAAAAACAGTTGTAAGTGAATAGCAGAACTTTTAAACCTTTCTTGAACAAAGAAAACATTTTTCAGTTAAAAGGATACAAAATATACGTAGCAAAATAAGCTACAAGTACTTGTACATAAAAGGTGTCCTTATATTTGGATAAAACTTTTCCTAGAGCCTTGGCATCATCCATATCTCTGGGAACCTTCATATTCATTCTTTCTTCTCTAAAGAAAACAAAATCAAAGTGAAAAAATTTAAGTAGAATTTTGCCATCATTAAAATAAAAGTCAAGTTCAAAACTAGAGTTTTTTCCAAAATGACTTGAGGCCTTGATCTACGTAGTATGGTAAGGCCAAATAAAAAATGTTTAAGTTCAAAAATCTGTAAAATATTTGGTAATGCTTTAATATGGTTTCCTGAGATTTATAATCTACAAATGAAAGTTCAGGATGATCAAACCTAAAGGTTAAAAGCATTTACTCCAATATTGTCTTGAATTTTAAATTAAATATTAAAACATGAAGCACTGATGTTAGTATATTAAAAACATTATTTTACATCATTCTGGGTAATCTTCATGATAAGCAAAAGTCACTCATCATTTATAGTAAAAATTAATTAAAACTGGAATGAATTCACAGTTCATACCTTCTCTGGACTATCCCAGCTGAAAGTTCAGAAAAAAGTTAAAATATTTTCCTTTTATATTCATGTTATTAATAATTAATAATATAATTAATAATTAAATCGCATGCCTTGTTTGGAACTGGATGTTTTCTTATGAAAGTCTTAAGTAAGTGTCTTTGCATTTAAGGTATATTATGCTCATTTGTTTCCATATTTATACTCTGCAGAACAATGACACAAAACACCTTTATTATACTTGTACGCATATTGTTTATTGAGACAAGGTCTTGCTATGTTGACCGGGCTGCCCTCAAACTCATGAGCTTCAGCAATCCTGCTATCTCAGATCTCCTATCTGAGTAGCTGTGACTACGAGTGTGTACCACCATGCAGGTGAATGCTGCTTTTTAAAGCCGTATAAAAATACCTGATAGTGGGCTGGGAATTTAGCTCAGTGGTTTTGGCACCTGTCTTGTAAGCGCAGGGACCCGGTTCAATCCCCCGGTAACCACATAATACTGAGCATGGAGACTCACGCCCAGCAGCAATCAGCACCACATACCACAGTGCTGGGCATGGTGGCTCACGCCTGTAATCCTAGCACTTGCAAGACTGAGATGGGAGGACAGCTAGCTCAAGACCAGCTGGGACGAAGTAGTGAGGGCGTCTCAGGACAAAAAAAAAAAAAAGGCTGGTAACTAAAGTACCTCTTCATTTATAAAATTTAAAAACTAAAGACTCAGCCAAGCCAGACGGTACACACCTGTGATGAGCACTCAGGAGGCTAAGGCAAAAAGATTACCACAAGTTCCAGGCCAGCCTGTGCTACATAGTAATTCAAGACCAGAAGAACCTCTACACAGAGAGACCCTGTCTCAAAAAAATAAAAGCTCTTGGGCCGGGGATTTAGCTCAGTGGTTCCAGCGCCTGTCTTGCAAGTGCAAGGACCTGGGTTCATCCCAGGTAGCCCCATAACTATACTGGGTGTGGAGACTCACGCCCAGCAGCAATCAGTATCACATACCACAGTGCCAGGCGTGGTGGCTCACACCTGTAATCCCAGCACTTGGGAGGCAGAGGCAGGAGGATTGCTGTGACGAGTTTGAGGCTGAGCTCAGGGCCAGCCTGAACTACAAAGTGAGACCCTGTCTCAAAAAACCTAAAAAAAAAAAAAAAAGCTCTCAACAGATGTGGTGATCATGCCTGTAATGCTTACACTTGGGAAGCTAAGGCAGGATTGCCACAATTTCAAGGCCAGCCTGAGCTACGCAGTGAGTTCAAGGTCAGTCTGAACTATAGAGTGAAATCTTGTTTTCAAAAAAAAAAAAAACCTAGGGATCAGGGATTTAGCTCATTGGTTCCGGCACCTGCCTTCTAAGTGCAAGGGCCTGGATTGATCCTTGGTAACCACATACAACAATGCCGGGCAAGGAGAATCATGCCCACCAGCAATCAGAGTCACATACCACAGTTCCAGATGTGGTGGCTCACACCTGAAATCCCAGCACTTGGGAAGCAGAGGCAGGAGGATTGCTGGGGCCAGCCTGAACTACAAATACAAGAGCCTGTGTAAAAAAAAAAAAACCTAAAAGTAAAAACAAAAGACTTCCTACAGCAGAGTACATGCATGTGCACATGAGCACAATAAAAACTAAATATAAAAGGCATATCACAGTACATTATTTTATACAAGTAATGTGCTAACATTCTTAGGGGAGACTGAAAAGAAAGATGACCTTTTCTAGTCTTTCCCTCTTTCTATCAGTTCTTAAAAAAAAAAATCCATTTTCCACT
The DNA here is from genome assembly GCA_004026965.1 of Petromus typicus. Lineage (NCBI taxonomy): Eukaryota > Metazoa > Chordata > Mammalia > Rodentia > Petromuridae > Petromus > Petromus typicus. Next base: position 20,145 of record PVIR01008943.1, on the reverse strand, counting down.
CCTTGACCAAACCCTACAAAAGGGCCGGGGATTTAGCTCAGTGGCTCCAGTGCCTGTCTTGCAAGTACAAGGACCCCGATTTGATCCTTGGTAAACACATACAATACTGGGCATGGAGATTCACACCCAGCAGCAATCAGCACCACATACCACAGTGCTGGACATACCCAGCACTTGGGAGGCAGAGGCAGGAGGATTGCTGTGATGTGAGTTGGAGGCTGAGCTCAGTCAGGGCCAGCCTACACTAAAAAGCGAGAATCTGTCTCAAAACAAAACAAAACACCCTACAAAAGATCTAAAATTAAGTTATACTAATTTAATTTTATAATACACCATGCTACTATTCCAAAGGCATTAGTACCAATGTAAGAAACCAAAATACTGGATCTGTAAGCATATCTCAGTGGGAGAGTACATGCTTTGTACTCTGAAAGCTGGGTTCAATCCCTAGTATTGCAAAAAACAGAACTTATAAGAGGTGGCATTTTCTAACATTTTCTATTTGTTTCATTTTATTGTTTAGTGCTGTAATGCCCTATAGTTTTAATAAAACACACAGTATTCATGCCATCACACTGACGGTATTAAAAAAAAGGGTTGGGGATATAGCTCAGTAACCGTGGAGTCAATACCCAGTACTGCAACATAAATAAATGTCTTTCTTATACTAGTTTTTTTTTTTTTTTTAGTTAGTTTTTGAGACACAGTCTCGCTTTGTAGTGCAGGCTGGTCCTGAACTCAGCCTCCAACTCAGCGATACTCTTGTTTCTGCCTCCCGAGTGCTGGGATTACAGGCATGAGCCACCACCCCCGGCACTGTGGTATATGGTACTGATGGTTGGTGGACATGAGTCATGACTCCCCGCATTGTTACATATAGTTACTGGGGATTGAACTCTGGACCTGGGGCTTGCAAGGCAGGTGCCGAAAATCTGAGCTCAATCCCCAGCCCTATACTAATTTTTTTTTTTTTTTTTAGGTTTTTTGAGACAGGGTCTCGCTTTGTAGTTCAGGCTGGCCCTGAGCTCAGCCTCCAACTCACATCACAGCAATCATCCTGCCTCTGCCTCCCAAGTGCTGGGATTACAGGCGTGAGCCACCACGCCCAGCACTGTGGTATGTGGTACTGGTTGCTGCTGGGTGTGAGTCTCCACGCCCAGTAAGGTACGTGGTTACCAGGGAATGGAACCCATGCCCTTGAGCTTGCAAGACAGGCGCCAGAACCACTGAGCTAACTCCCGGGCCCCCTACATACTAATTATTTTTAAAGAAATTTTGGAATTGGGTGTCATGGCACACACATGTAATCCTAGCACTCAAGTAGCTCAGGTGGGAGAATTCCAAGTTTGAGCCAGGCCTTGTCAACTCAGAAACTTAACTGTCCATAACAATACGTAAAACACAGCCAAGGAGTGATGGCTCATGCCTCTAATTTCAGCACTGGGGAGGGTGAAGCACGAGGATCCCTGCAAGTTCAAGACCAGGCTAGGCTACAAAGCAAGTTCAGCCTGAACTACATAGTGAGACCTGATCTCAAAAAAAAGTTTTTTAAACCACAAACCTTAGTAGAGAAATAGCAGGCAAAACTGAAAACAACATTTAAATCACAGTAATGATGTGGACTTGCCAATAAGCCATTAAAACTAATATAAAATCATCATGATATTCTATTGCTTAAAGTAAGCTTAGTTTTTAATTCATTTTCTTTTTAAAATGCACTTTCATCTCACAAATATCCAGACATTTTGAATTTCTTTCTTATATACTTACTCACTAAGCTGAGGAAAATTTTTATACACCAAAAACATTACAAAAGCTGCAGACAGGAAAATGGACACCAATATGAGCAGGGACATTCTTGCTGAACCAGCTTCTGCCCAGGCTTTTTCTGAAAGAAGTAGGAAGAAAAAAGGTAAATACAACTAATGTAAATAAAGTTAATATAAAGGAAAATAGTATTTTAACCCAATAAGTACCTCAAGAACCACCACCAAGGAAAAGTGGTGTTAAAAGGAACTGGAATATTGAATATGGGCTGGAATATTGAAAATAAGATTCATTTAAATCTTGGAAACTTAGCTGAATATTAACAGCTGGGAAAAAGGTTCACTTTTGACCTGTACTCTGTATACTACAATATATTCTTAAGGATTTAAATAGGGAATGCAGTTCCCTTGAAAATTAAATGAGGTAGTATTTTAGTTCTAAAATTAAATGATTTTTCATCAAATTATAAACTCACTATTCCCAAAATTAGACAGGAGAAAGGAGAAAGGTCCAGATGACACTGAACTGAACTGCAGGACATTAACTATCCTGAGTTTTCCTTGAGTACAAACTGTTCTAATTGCCACTTGTCTTACAGTTTGTTGGATGATGAAATATACAGACATCTGAACAACATTAACCTCTAGGTTTACACTGATAACTATTTTGTTCAAGCACTGTGTTCAACAGCATCACAAGAAAACAACTGAAAATAAGCCAAAAAAAAAAGGAGTGACCTTCAACTTTGAGGCACTCCTTTCTCTCACACAAACTGGTAAATAAATAGGGGATGTTGCTGATGATGGCCCCAAAACTCCTTCTGCATAGTTCTAATAAACCCAAGGATTAGTATGTAAATCATTTACAGCTCTAAACATAGATTTACGTTCTGAATCTTGCTTTCTAGAATTTGAGGTATACACATTTATAATGTTCCTTCTTAGGCAGCATTAGATCTATATTCCTTTAGTGTTTACAACTACTCATACTTTGTTAACTTCCAAATCTTCCATCCTATCAGCTCCTAATCTGAATGACATGATTATCTGTTTGGGGGGGAGGGTGTATCTTTTTTTTTTTTTTTTGAGACAGGGCCTCACTTGTAGTTCAGGCTGGCCCTGAACTCACTATGTGGCCCAGCCTCAAACTCACAGGAATCCTCTTGCCTCTGCCTCTTGAATGCTGGGATTATAGGTGTGAGCCACCACACCTGGTGATTATCCGCTTTTCAATCCCCCCCACACACTGTTAGAGATAAATCTGAATTATGCTCCCTCAACCTGCAAGTCCACATTCCCCAAGCTTCTGTCAAGGGAATCACTGATAAACTGTAATCCATTTCTATCCCTCTCTAAAAAGATTACTTAACTACCCTCAGCACTCAGAGACTGAGTTTAAGGCCAGAGTCTCAAAACCAGTAACAACAACAAATAAACCACCAAAGCAACCAAAATAAAAGGTTATTTTTACTCTGAGTCTTTATTTTTATTTTCTTCTGCCCACAACTAATGATCCTACACCCTACTTTGTCAGTCCCTAATGTCCACCTCATTTTTTATTCAAAGAATCACCTTCTCTTCCCCTTGGCCCTTATCCTTTCATTAATAACACACTGCCCTCTAGATCTTGCTCTTTAAACTCTTTTTCACCAATATCTTCGATTTTTCTTTTTACAAGCACCTTTCCTCTAACAAAGAAATCTACCCTGAAAAAAATATGAATTAAGGGCGGGGATATAGCTCAGTGGTTCCGGCGCCTGTCTTGCAAGTACAAGGGCCCGGTTCGATCCTGGTAACCACATAACAATACTGCGCTTGGAGACTCACCCCAGCAGCAACCAGTACCACATACCACAGTGCCGGGCGTGGTGGCTCACGCCTGTAATCCCAGCACTCGGGAGGCAGAGGCAGGAGGATTGCTGTGATGTGAGTTTGAGGCTGAGCTCGGAGCAGCCTGAACTACAAAGCGAGACCCTGTCTAAAAAAAAAAAAAAAAAAATTCCTTTTCAGCAAAGGTTTCAATTTAGTTTTCTATTTACTGTAGGCAAAAAGAAATAGCCTAAAATACAAGATTTGTGATGAGACTGGCACCAACAAATCACACTAATACCTTGATTAATGTCCCACTGCCAATTCTACTTTTAGAACTCATTTCTCAGTAATCGGAGCTTCCTTTCTCGAAGCCAGCAAGCATTGCACTCACTGTGAATCTTTAGGAGTTACTTGTTGAAGCAAATTAGCAAGGAAGGATCCAGAACAGGAATCTAAGCTTTATTTTTCCAATCTGAACAACACTATCTTTTAAAAGCAATAAAAGTAACTTCAAAACGATAGTTCCTGATAGCTGAGCACCATAGTGCAAGCCTATAATACCTGCTACTCAGCAGGCTGGGATAAGAGGACAGCATGTCAGAGGCCAGCCTGGGCAATTCAGCAAGAATGTCCCAAAAGAAAAGAATGGAAAAGGACAGGGATGTAGCTCAGTGGTGGAGTACCACTGGGTTTGATCTCCGATATCACCAATACATAAATAAATGAAACACAATAGTGTTTCTCAAATATTTTTCTGATCCACAATAATTTATTTTATATTAAGATTTACTATACACAAAATCTATACAAATGAAAATGACTTCAAGAAATAATTGAGGGGACTAGGGATTTAGTTCAGTGGGGCCACTGCCTGCTTTGCAAATACAAGGTTGTGAGTTCAATCCCCAGTACTGCCAAAAAAAAAGAAAAGATGTAATTGAGGGCGAGGAATGAGATTGAGATGAATGTACTCCTCATGATGAATGTAATCATTATGTATTAATAAAAATAAAAATTAAAAAAAAATTTAACCTAAATGCTACATAAGTGCTTTACCTCTGAAAAAATATCTTGAACATTATAAAAAATTTCTAACATGGGCCGGGGATTTAGCTCAGTGGATCCAGGCGCCTGTCTCACCAAGCGCAAGGACCTGGGTTTGATTCCCGGTAACACATACAATCCTGGGTGTGGAGACTCACAACCAGAAGCAATCAGCACCACATAACCAGTGCCGGACGTGGTGGCTCATGCCTGTAATCCAAGCACTCAGGAGGCAGAGGCAGGAGGATTGCTGTAATGTGAGTTTGAGGCTGAGCTCAGGCCAGCCTGAACTACAAAACGAGACCCTGTCTCAACCTCCCCCCCCAAAAAAAATTCCTGACTATAGTCTGATACCATCAGAGCAGGACAACCAGGCAGGCCAACACCTACTGCCACCCACCAGAAAACCTCCACTTGTGACAGATTAATCTCTTTACTGACACACACAAAGGATTCTCACTAACTTTTCAGCCTACTTCCTGTAGCCCAGCAACTACCTCTCTCATTATTTATTAAACCCTATTTCTCTAAGTGTGCCTTCACACTTTATAGAAGTGCAGTCTACAAAAATCACCTGACAACATCATAAAAACAGGACGTGAGAATGAGTGTGGAGGCACACACTTGTAATTCCAGAACGCAGGAGACTGAGGCCAGCCCGGCTACTAAACTACAAAGTCAGATCCTAGTCTTATAATAAATAAATAAATTTTAAAAATAAATGTATTTGAAAATACATTACCTGTATTTCCCTTTATAGATTTTTGTTTTCCTTGAGGCAGGGTCTTGCTACATAGTTCAGGCTGGCCTTGAACTCCCAGCAGTCTTCCTGCCTCATCCTCCTTAGTGCTGGGGATGCACGAGTGTGCCGCTTTTCCAACAGTATAATTTCTTTATGAGCTATGAAACACTTAGCTTAGTGATTCTGGTGTCTGCCTGGCAAGCACAAGGGCCTGAGTTCAATTCTCAGTACCACATATCACAATGCCAGGCTTGATGGATCACGCCTTTAAACCCAGCACTCAGTAGGCAGAGGCAGGAGGACTGCCGCAAGTTCAAGGCTAGCTTGTGTTACATAGTGAGTTCAGGACCAGCCTGAACTACAAAGTGAGAACCTGTCTCCAAAACAAATGAATGAATAAATAAAAATAAAAATAAAAACACAAAGAGTTCAATCATTTCGACTGCTTTGAAAAGCAATAAGCAATTTCATGTTTATTGAATTTCATGCTTGACAGAATGAAGGTATTTAGTTTCTGGGTACACTTTTTCTTATAAAACTGTATTTAACAAGGCACAGGAGTGCACACTTGTAGTCCTAGCACTTGGGAGGCAGAGGCAGGAAGACTGCTACAAGTCTGAGGCCAGCCTGGGTTATACAGTGACTTCAAGGCCATCCTGAACAACATAGCAATACCCTGTCTCAAAAAACAAAACAATATTTACAGCTCTGAAAAATTCCAGGATGATGAGCTTAGCTATAAGGTTGTAAGTAACAGCATGAATTATTTCATTTCACCATGAATCAGTCAATTAGACAGATAAAAGTATTATATCTCCATTTTACAGTTTAGACGTTGAGCTTTTTAAAGTTAGCAAGTCCAAGATTCCAAGTAAAAGACAGGAACTCAAATCCAGGGGCTTACTGTCACCTGGAATTGACACCTGGAAGATCAAGTCCTCACCCTTAATTACTAATTCGGCTTTGTGACTGTACAAGCGATGCCCATCCGGGGCTTCAGTTTTTTCACCTGTAACAACGCAACGAATGCTAAAATTCCTTCCCAATCTGTCTAGCTTCGTAATCAACCTTACAATCTCCTTGGGCGTCATTTCTTTAACTGAATCCAATTTAAAAGCATCTGCCACTCAACCACCAGGCGCCTGGCCTCGCTCGGTGCCGGGGCCCAGACTCGAGGACCCCACCGCCGTGCAGGCCGCTTCTTCCCCGCAAGCCCCCGAGACCCGGGCGTCCTGCCCCCCGGAGCCGCTCCACTCACCCTTCAGGTGGTCTCCGCTGCCCGGCGCCGCAGGCCCCCGCGTCCCCGCCGCCCCGTCCTTCACCGGGTTCGGGTGGACTGCGCCCGCCGGCGATCGCTCCGAGACTCTGCCTTTCGCCATGGCTGCTGCAGGGAAAAGGGGAGAAAGCAGTGTGATGCAGCGGCCCCTTGACAACAAAGCCAGGAGCGGATGTCGTACGACACCCAGGACCTGAGCCAGAGCCACTTCCGGCGCGACCTCCTCACCTGAGACGACCTCGGCCCGGCAAACACAGCTGCGCTTCCAGGGCAGCCCTAGCGCCACTCGGCCGAGGCCCCGCCCCGTGCCGCCCAGCACCGCCCCCAAGCCTCGCGCGCTCGAGCCCGTCCAGTCCTTGCGGGACAAGTCAGAGGCCACGCCCCCAGACGGGTCCTGCCCTCCTCCCGGGACCCCGCCCCACTTCGCTCCTGCGGGGAGATGCGCAGTCGCGGCGCCGAGTCACCGGGTGCTGCTCGCGCGTTGACACCCAAGGCTCGGCTTTAATTATCCGGAAGTGCGTTTCCGAGGACTTCGAACTGTCAGCCACACGGCGCCCGGAAATGCCTTCGAGTGATTACTCTAGTTTACGGCTGACCGTAAGGCTCGTTCGTTGTAAACTAGTCAGTTCACAAGCGGCTGTCGATTCTGAACGGGATACAGAATGTTGCTCCGAACATGGCTGGGAAACTTAAGACCTGAGCGAGACTGTGTCTCAAGAACCAATACAAATAAAAAAAGAGATGGGTTTAGGGCCGGGGATCTAGCTCAGTGGTTCCGGCGCCTGTCTTGGAAGCGCAAGGGCTCGGGTTCGATCTCAGGGCACCACATACAATACTGGGCGTGGAGACTCACCCCAGCAGCAACCAGTACCACATACCACAGTGCTGGGCATGGTGGCTCACGCCTGTAATCCCAGCAATCGGGAGGCAGAGGCAGGAGGATTGCTGTGATGTGAGTTGGAGGCTGAGCTCAGGGCCAGCCTCAACTACAAAGCAAGACCCTGTCTCAAAAAACCTAAATAAAATAAAATTTTTAAAAAAGAGATGGGTTTAGAATCCAGGTGCACTCCTTCACAACCAAATACTTTCTCCTGTCATCATCACTCTGCTGCTTCCTCACCTCACTTACACTTAGCTTTTACATTTTCCGAAACTACATTTTGGATTTTTGCAAACCTGATGATTAAATCCCGGTTTCCCACTGAGTTATATCCTCAACCCATTTACAATTTATTCTGACGTGCCTGTAATCCCAGGCTGGGGAGGCTGGGGAGGCTGAGGCAGGCCGAGCTTGCGGCCAAGCTGAACTATGTCACCCCCTCATCCCTTTTCTCTGTTGAGAAAGGATCCTGTAGAATTCCCCAAGCTGGCCTAAAACTTGTGATCCTCCTGCCCTGGCATCCAGAGTGCTAGGATTATAGGTGCGTGCCACCAGGCCCAGCAACAGATCGATTTTCTCATCCTTAGAGCAGATACTCAGGATGGTTGCGTTGGTGGGTTACTGGAATATCTTTTTAAAAAATTTGGGCAAGTCATCAACAGATGAATGGGTAAAGAAGTTGTAGTTTTTTATGAGATGTAATACTACTCTGCCATAAAGAAGGATGAGCTTCACACATTTCTAGTAAGTAGATGCACCTTGAGATTATACTCTTAAATGAAATAAACCGAACATATGTTTAAATACTGAATTGTTTCTCTGGTCCAAGAAATTGAAAGTGGAAATAAAGACTGAAATGTATAATTGATATTGGGAAATGCGAAAAAAATGTCCAAATGGGAAATGGATCAAGAAGGAAAAAATGAAAACAAAAACTTTACATGTAGGGATGGGAGCAGGCTTAAGGAGAGAGAGGAAGAAGAAAAAAGAGGCAGGGTCTATCATGTACACTTGTAAATTCCCTAGGATAAGTGTTATCATTGTATGTGCCTAAAATGCACCAATAAATGTTTTGCTACTAAAATTTTTTTTAAAACTTGGAAATTTAAACCAGGTGTGGAGGCTGAGGGAGGATGATCACTGCAAATTCAAGGCCAGCTGGTCTACATAGTAAGTTCAAGGCCAACCTTAACTGCATTGTAAGACCTTATCAAATAAAACAAAACATTTAATTTTTTAATTTATTTGACAGGGGGATCCAACTTGTACATCCAAAGCACATGCCTTACTCTTATAGGAAAATAACTTCCAACTTATTACATGTGTTGAGTTCATGTTTCAGGACACAGAATAACTGAGGACAAAGAAGGTTAAGAGTAGGAAACATGGGCCGGGGATTTAGCTCAGTGGTTCTGGCATCAGCCTCGCAAGGGCAATATCCAGAGTTCAATTCCCGGTAACGACACACTACAGTGCCGGGGTATGAATGTGATGACTCATACCTGTAAACCCAACACTCGGGAGGCAGAGGCAGGAGGATTGCTGTGAGTTCAAGGAAAGCCTGGACTACATAGTGAGTTCACGGCCCACCTGAATTACAAAGTCTCACTTTGAAACATGAAATTATTATATCTCTCAATCCATTAGATTCCTGACATACTGAGTTCCTGTTTTCTAAAATCGAAGAATGAATTCTAGAAACAACAGAGGTTAAGATCAGGAAAACTTGGGTCGGGGGTGTAGATTAGTTCAGTGCCTGCCTGGCAAACACAATGTCTTGAGTTCAATCCCTGGTAATGTGAAAAAAAAAAAAGGAACATTTATTGAAGAGGAAAGATATATTCTGAGAGAGATCGAAGGGGACTCAAATGGGTAGTCAAAGATTACACTTTACAAGGAAATTTTACAGAACAAAACCCATGCGGGGACAACGTGGATTATGGCTCTGATTAACCAATAAAGTTACAAGTATAGTTGCTTAGGTAGTAGCGACCCAAAGGCGAAACCAGTCCTGTAACAAGTGTGCAAGAGAAGAACAAAGACTTGTTTAAGGAAATGATGGGTCAGGAGGTCGTTGGTCACCTGCTGAGGTGAGTGATGTCTAACTAAACTTTGTTAGGTCCAGGGTTTGTCCTTTTAGGAAGTATGCAGGGTTGGTAATTTTGTCTTTATCTTTTTTTTTTTCCCCCTTTCCAATACTAGGGATAGAACACAGGACCTTGCACTTTCCAGGCAGGTGGCAGCACCACAGAGCTAAATCCCCACCCCAATTTTGTCTCTAACAGTTGTGGTCTCCGGCCACACCTGTGATGTGTTCTACTTTTGCCCTGATTCTCTGGAAGACCCAGCCTTATGTGACTACCAGTAATATTTCCGTCTAACTTACCTGTGTACTATACCATAACTTCCTGCACCATTCTCATCCTTTACCACAAGGACCCCACTCCTTCCTACCCCTTCCTTCACTTTCCTTACACCATCCACACTTTCCCACTCCTTCTCTAAGCCTTCCACACTTTGGAGACTTCCCCACACCTTCTCTGACCTTTCTACATCTCCCCACACCAGTCCCACACTTCCCACACCTCTCCCACACTTTCCCATACCTTACTTTCTTTTCTTTTTAAAGATAAGTTTGCACTAGGTCATTAAGTTGTCCAGCTGGACTGGAAATTATAATCCTCCACAGTGCTAGGCGTATAGGAATGCACCATTATTCCTGGCTCCAGTGAATTCTTTTTTTAAAATAAATCTTTTATAATCCAAGTTTAACATCGGTATCAGTAGGCCTCTGGTTTCAGCCAGAATATGCTTTCTCCAAAAGTTTTAGGGTAACCAGCATGGTAATTCACACCTGCAATTACAACACCCTATCTCAAACAAACTGCACAGACAGTTCTCAAAAGAAGAAACAATAAATGACCAATAAATAGATTTTTAAAATGTTCAACTTCTCTAGTCATTAAAGAAATGTGAAGTTGGGCCGGGGAGTTAGCTCAGTGGTTCCGGCGCCTGTGTCGCAAGTGCAAGGACCCGGGTTCGATTCCCCGGTAACCACATAACAATACTGGGTGTGGAGACCCACACCCAGCAGCAACCAGTACCACATACCACAGTGCCGGGCGTGGTGGCTCACGCCTGTAATCCCAGCTCTCGGGAGGCAGAGGCAGGAGGATTGTGATGTGAGTTGGAGGCTGAGCTCAGGACCAGCCTGAACCACAAAGCGAGACCCTGTCTCAAAAAATCTGAAAAAAAAAAAAAAGAAATGTGAAGTAAAACTACATTCAGATTCCATATCACTTAAACCAGAATGACTATCATCAAGAATACTTTAATACTAAGGCAGGTGTGGTGGTATAGTCCTGTAATTCAAGCACTCAGGAAGCTGAGGCAGGAGGATTGCCATGAGTCATGAGCCCAGGTATATAGTGAATTCAAGGCCAGCTTGAACTACATGGAGAGATCCTGGAGAGATCCTATCTAAAGAAATTAATGAAAATTTAAAAATAAGTAAAAGTTTAAAAAGAAAGTAAAAGTGAGACTACTATTATTAGACAAGAGTAAGGAAATAAGGGGAAGAGGGAGCTTGCTTGGGAGAACAAGAGTGATGGATATAATAAAATATCTTATATTCACTGAATCCCAATATTTAATAAAGCTAATAGACAATAATAAAATATTTTTAAAATGGAAACACCCAAATGTCCACTGATTGAATAGACAGTTAAAATGTGGCATGTCCATTTAATGAATGACCATTCCCAAACATTAGTAAATGCTATTGGTCACACAGCATGGATGAGCCTCAAAACAAATATGTTAAGTAAAAGAATTAAGTTTCAAAAAAAATGACAAACTGTGTGATTCCATTGACACGCATTGTCCAGAAGAGAAAGCCTATAGACAGAAAGTTACTACTTGGCAAATTGGGGGGAGGGGGGACAATGAATGAGACTACTGAAAAAGGACTGCTAATAGTATGGGATTTCTTGTAGGGGGCTTGATAAAAATATTGTGAAATTTGGGCCAAGGATTTCGCTCAGTGGTTCCGGTGCCCCTCTTGCAAGCACAAGGATCCGAGTTCGATCCCCCATAACCACATACAACAAGGCTGGGTGTGGATACTCATGCCTACTAGCAATCAGTACCACATACCACAGTGCTGGGTGTGGTGGCTCACGCCTGTAATCTCAGAACTCAGGAGGCCAAGGCAGGACTGCTGTGATGTGAGTTTGAGGCTGAGCTAAGGGCCAGCCTGTACTACAAAGCGATATCCTGTCTCACACACACACACACACACACACACACACACACACACAAAAACCTGTGAAATGAGATAGGCATGATGATTGCATCATTTTGTGGCTATCTTGACTTTCATATTTCAAAATATTGATCACATGAATTAAATCTTAATGAAACAAAAGATTCATTCCTCAAAAGATTAAATTACTAAAGCTAAAAGATAAAGCTAAAGGACCGGGGAGTTAGCTCAGTGGTTCCGGCGCCTGTCTTGCAAGCGCAAGGACCCAGGTTCAATCCCCAGTAACCACATAGCATACTGGGTATGGAGACTCACACTCAGCAGCAAACAGTACCACATACCACAGTGCCGGGTGTGGTGGCTCACGCCTGTAATCCCAGCACTCGGGAGGCAGAGGCAGGAGGATTGCTGTGATGTAAGTTGGAGGCTGAGCTCAGGGCCGAGACCCTGTCTCAAAAAAACCTGAAAAAAAAAAAGATAAAACTAAAAAATTACTAAAGCTAAGTTAACCTATATCTATTAAAGAAATTGTGTTTTATTTAGAAACATCTTTCCACAAAGAAATTTCCAAGCCCACCAGAGGGAAATTACGTAGAAGAAAAATGAGAAAAAATTTTACTTTAAAAATTCGGTACTGTGTTTATAACCAACATAATGAACTGATAATAACAACAAATCAACAAATGTGTGAGCATTAACACAAGGGCAATAAAATATGGTAAAGTACAAATTGTTTGTGTTGTCTTTTCCAAAGTTTTTGCAATAAATCTGTGTTATCTTCATAATCAGACTAAAAGAATTAAAGCAAAAGTAATTTAACACATTTGTAACATTGGTACACACACAATTTTTGTTTTGCTCTTTTTTTTTTTTTAAGTTTTTTTGAGACAGGGTCTTGCTTTGTAGTTCAGACTGGCCCTGAGCTCAGCCCTCAAACTCACATCACAGCAATCCTCCTGCCTCTGCCTCCCAAGTGCTGGGATTACAGGCGTGAGCCACCACGTCCTGCACTCTGGTATGTGGAACTGGTTGCTGTCTCCACACCCAGTAATGTTATGTGGTTACCGGTGATCAAACCTGGGCCCTTGCCTTGCAAAACAGGCACCGGAACCACTGAGCTATATCCTAGCCCCTTGTTTTGTTCTTTTAACCTGACCTCCAATCCAGTTTTACCTCTTTAAGGAGAGAGATTTTGTGTGACTACACCCTCTCCGTGGCTGTGGGCAGGACCCAGATGCCCTTGGCTTTGCCTTTCAGGTAAGGAGAGCTTAGTCTAAAATGGGGAGGGATGCAGTTCAGAAAAAAAAAAAAAAAGAAAAGAAAAAGAAGAACCACTTTATCAGGGAGTGGAGAGCCAGGATGTCCTAAAAATAGCTCAGAATGTGGTGTCCCAAGTCAGCATTTGGAACTAATTCTTCTAGTGTTTGATAAAAATTGCAGTGCTCAGGCCACTGCCAGAGAAGGCAGACCTGAGGCCAGTGGTGTCCGTCCTCTAGAGGCCAGGGAGATAGAGGAAGAGAGGCCGACACCTCCAAATGCCAGCACTGTGGTGATGTCTGTCCCCAAACAGTGTGGATATAGTTCTGGGCTCCCGACAGGCCAGCCAGGGTCTCTGGGTTGACATCACTTGTGTGCCGAAAACCACAGACAACCTCGAGGCCCCGTCATTTGTTCTGGGTGGAAACAGGGCTGGACAAGGGTCCTAACTGTGTGAGCTTTCAGGCCTGGCTCTCTGGCCCATTTCTGTGAGTGCTGCTATTTGCCTGGGCCACTGAGGAATCTTGCGCTCAGCAGGTTCCTGTGACCCCAGTACTCTAGGAGCCTGAGGCAGGAAGATCCCAAGTTTGAGTTAACAAGATCACATTTCAAAATATAAACAATATTGTGGTGCTGTTGCTTGCCTCGAAAGAACAAAGTCGTAGTTCAATCCCCTGTACCACACACAAAAAAGGTCAAAATATAAAAAATTTTTAAGATAGGAATGTGGCTCAGTGATCATTCCCCAGTATTGCAAAACAAGTAAATCCTGCTCCACATAGCCAGAGTATCAGAACAAATCACAGTATGAGAACAATTTAAATAGGATAGCTTTATGTTTAAATTATTTTTCTACAGAACAACTCATCATATCATGGGAAATATTGGTGTGAACACTTATTTGTTTTATTGGAATGTATGCTTCAACATGCCAGAGGACTTATTTTGCTTTGCTCAATGTTGTCATCTTAAAGCTTACACGAACACCTGACATGAACCATCACTCCAAGGATTTTGTTGACTTAAAAAAAAACAATTACCTGGAAAATTGTTACAAGAAGATTAAACAGTAAAAATTAAGAATCACTGTACATATCTCCATCTAATTCTACTCCTTCAAGATAATCATTATATTATTTTAAAGAAAATATTAAACCTAGAAAAACAAGTCTTGTTCTTTCAATGTATCCCAGATAGAATCCAGTGTTTGACATGGATAAAACTGCACTTATAAAAACTATTTGAAATATTCACTGGATGAGTTATGAGTAGTTTTGAATTTGGGTATAGTAGCAAAAACAAACAAACAAAAAAAGAAGAAGAAAAGAAGAGAAAGAGGGGGCTGGGGAGTTAGCTCAGTGGTTCCGGCGCCTGTCTTGCAAGCGCAAGGGCCCGGGTTCGATTCCCCGGTAACCACAAAGCACAAGGGCCCGGGTTCGATTCCCCGGTAACCACATAACAATGCTGGGTGTGGAGCACACCCAGCAGCAACCAGTACCACATACCACATAGCACAGTGCCGGGCGTGGTGGCTCACGCCTGTCATCCCAGCACTCGGGAGGCAGAGGCAGGAGGATTGTGATGTGAGTCTGAGGCTGAGCTCAGGGCCAGCCTGAACCACAAAGCAAGACCCTGTCTCAAAAAAAAAAAGAAGAGAAAGAGGAAGAAGGAAGGGAAAATGAACCATTTCTCCAAAAAAGTTAAGGTCAGTTCCTTGTGTTAGGTATTCATGCATTTTAAGTACCCCGGGGCTGACTGGAATAGTTTACTATTTATTGAGCATTTATAAGTGCTTCAACCTTAACTGTGACAAGAAGTTTGTCTCCAGCCGCTACACTCCTTCTGACTTCCTTGCATAAAACTCCTGTCCTATTAAACTGGCCCAGTGCCTTCCTTGTAAAGCATGCTGGCCCGAGAGTAGGATCCCTCCCCTGAGGCCAGCGAGGGCAGATACAGGAGGAGCCCTTCCCTCCCACAGGCCGGCACACAGACATGCACATCTGGGTGCTGCATGGCCCAGTTGGGGCCTCTGAGATTCTGGTGTGTCAACACCTCTCTGCTCAGGGCTCTGGGGGATTTGTCCCAATGCCAACCTCCCTGTGGAAAACGCAGACAGACCTCAAGTGAGCAAGTCAATCCCACTGAAAGCCCAGTATGGGAGCCCTGTGCTGGAGGGTGGCAATGTACAGCTGACACACCAAACTCACCAAACAAAGTCACATTTTGTGCCAGACTTCCAGAAACGTAATCATAAGGAAACTATTTTTATTACCTTGCAGCATGGATAAAAGCTATTTACTGCAAGTCAGAAAGTTGACTGTGGGATCGTTGTTGAACATCAGAAATATAGAAAGCAAAGTAGTTGTTTCTATTTTACTTTAGGGAACATTTCATTATCAGAATATTGACAGACTAAACATATAAGTGGTTTAGGGAGGATTCTTTAATAGTTAATAATGTTAATGAATCAATAATCCTTCAAATCAGTACACCTATGTTCCTTTTTCTTTTTTGTGTGTTTACATGTGTATGTGCGTGTGTGTGTGTGTGTAATACTGGGGATTGAACCCAGGGCCTTTGCACTGAGCTACACACCCAGCATCCTCTCCACCTTTTAAAGATTTTTTTTTTTATTTTGAGACAGAGTCTTGCTAAGTTACCCAGGTGTGCTTGAACTGACAATTCTCCTACATTAGCCTCCTAGAGTGTACTAGCAAAACTGTGTTTCCAGCCAGGCATGGTGGCGCACAACTGTAATTCCAGCACTTGAAAGTCTGAGGCAGGAGGTTCATGATGAGTTTGAGGCCAGCCTGGGCTGCATAGTGAGCTCAAGGCAAGCCTGCACTGCACTGCAAGACTGTCTCAACAATAATAAAGAGGTCAGGAATTTAGCTCAGAGGTGCCACACCTGCCTGGCTAGTGCAAAGTCCTGAGCTTGATCCCCAGTACCAAGGAAACAAAAGAAAGAACAATAAAATGAAACAAAAACCTGTATTTCTAAATAAAGCATTTATGAAAATCTTTTCCTGCTAACTAATCTTTTCCTGCTAACATGGACCGGGATATAGTTCCGCGGTAGAACGCTTGTTCAGCATATGCAAAATCTTGAGCTTTAGCCCCAAATGAGGGAGCAGGGAGCCCCACGAAAGTATTTCTAAGACCAAGGTGAAGGGGAGCAGGACGTCCAGGGCCAGTCCCAAGAGTGACACCGGCCCACATTTTGTGCTCCAGACATTCTCTTGCACTCTAATCCTGGCCCTGCTTAAAGGCCAAGTAAGTCCTTTGGTGCTTTTGTGCCAAGAGCTACTGTGTCCATTTTAGAAAGTGTAGTTTTAAGAATTAGCACATGTATGAAAGCACATACATTAATTACAAAGGAGAAAAAATAGTTTTTCTGTTCTGCTGGGGATTGAACCCATGCTAGGCAAATGCTCTACCACTGAGTTATATCCTCAGACCTTTTTAGGTCTCAGAAAAAAAAAAAAAAAAGCCCTCAGTACTTTGGAGGACTGCCTCCTGGTATAAATTCTTTGTTATTAAAAAAAAAAAAAAAAAGGAACCAGATATGGTGGCACGGTCCTATAATCCCAGCACCTGGTAGGCTGAGGCAGGAAGATTGCTGCAAATTCAAGCGTAGCCTGGACTACATAGCAAGACCCAGACTAAAAAAAAAAAGGAGGAGGAAGGAAGGAATAAGAGGGGGAAATAGCAGAAAAACTAGATGCACTCTTAACTATTTTTGTTTGGTTTTTGTGTTTGTTTTTTGTTAGCTAAGGCTGACCATGAATTCTCCTGCCTCAGCCTCCCAAGTACTGGGGTTACAGGTATATGCCACCACATCCAGTTTTTCTGAATTCTTCTTGGTCTTTATCCTTTGCCCCTCCCCCAGTAGGCCTTACTTTTAAAGTATCTGCTTTGAATGAACTAAGATTTCTAGGAATTCACATCCTGAGAGATTTCATAACTTGGGTAAGCAGAAGAGGAGCTCTGGAGGGTATAGTATGTGGTCTGGATGTGTCTGGGCACCAGACTATGGGCAACTGACTAGGTGGTCTCAGCCTCTCAGGGGACGGGGCAAGGGAGCAACTGACCAGGAGCTCTGCTCACGGCACAGCTGCCAGCGTCTGAGAGACAGGTCAGCTTCTCTGGGCTTCATTTTCCTCCCGTGCCCAGTGGAGATCGCAGTGGACCTGCCTCACTGTGCTGTTGTGCTTGGTACGGAAACCAGACCACCCAGCCCCCACGTTTCCGACTGAGTGGAAAAAAGAGACCACGGGAGGATAAAACAGAACACACGCCGGTCCCTGCCCGAAACAACAAAAAACAAGTAGCAGCAACAAAATGGGCAAAAAAGAAGGGCTTTCATTGTCATCTGCCACACTGAGAAGCCGGATAAGAAAAGAAAGACTTGGCTGGGGATTTAGATCAGTGGTTCCGGCACTTGTCTCGCAAGCGCAAGGGTCAGGGATCCCTCGGTAACCACATACAATACTGGGCCTAAGACTCAATGTCGAGACTCTGTCTCAACCCCCCCCCCCCCCAAAACCCTCAGTCTTGCTTTGCCTTTTGAGAACTGGTTGTGAAGCGTTTCAAGTGCCCCACTTGATTATGAACAAGATTTCCCACAGCAGGAAAGATATTTTACTGCAACAGTCTGTTACCTGGTGGTGGTGGTGGGGGCTGTGTATGTAAGGATTGTGCAGGAATTCTCCTTCCCAAGTTAAATGTTTCTGAATTGTTCTGGATTTTTAAAAATAAGACTACTTTTTAAATCAGAAATACATATAAACATTTACTTTAAAAAAAAAAAAAAAAAAAAAAGCTTGCTGGAGCCAGGAATTTAGCTCAGTGGTTCCAGGGCCTGCCTCAAAACTCAAGATCCCAAGTTCGATTCCCGGTAACCACATACCCATCAGCAATCAGTACCATACACCACAAGGCTGAGTGTGATGGCTCCCGCCTATAATCCTAGCACTCGAGAGGCAGAGGCAGAGAGATTGCTGTGCAGTTGAGGCTTCCCTGGCCTACATAGTGAGCTCAGGGCTAGCCTGAACTACAAAAGCAAGACCCTTTCTCAAAAAAAAAAGTTGGCTATGCGTAGTGGTGCACATCTCTAATCTATACACTTGGGAGGCTGAGGCAGGAGGATCACTGTAAACTGGAGACCCGCCTGGTCTACATATAAGTCCAGCTGAATTACATAATAAGACCCTGTTTCAAAGAAAAAAAGTTCAATGTCTCAAAGAAGTAACTCCATAGCAGTGGATTGTTTTAAGAACCAGTCTCTTACACCTCAGTCTGAATCTTCCTCATCCATACCTGGGTGAAGATACAGAGTCTCCAAGAAGCTTGCCCTTGCTAAGGCTGGACGCTGGTGTGTTCCTATCAGTAGGACAGTAGGACAGAGGTCACAAGGATTCAGACAGCAGCGTGGGTACTGAGATATTCAAGTGTGTCTTCACCTTGCTGGATGTAACCTCATTACTGTCTCAGCAGCAGCAGAATCAGAGTGCATGTCCTCAGGCTTGGGGGGGGGGGTGCTTTGAGACAAGGTCTTGGTATGTAGCCCAGGCTGGCCTCGAACGCACAGCGATCCTCCTGCGTCAGTCACCGAAGTGCTAGGATTACAGACGTGCCTCACCACCTCTGGTTTCTTTCAAGTTTATTAAACAGACCATCTGACATTTCTCACTGGGAAGCAGCCCCAGAGCAACTTATCAAGTAGGTCAGGGGCGGCTGAGGCTCTGCTTGCTCTGAGCTCCTGTTGCTGCTGGAGGGAAAGTAAAGCATGCGAAGGAGGAAGAGGCTGCACCAGAGCAGCTCTGTGCCCCAGACTGTTCTACGCAAGGCAATGTGTTCCTGACCTGATTTTATTGTGCAAGGTTTGGAAACATCCCAGACTTTCACTCCTCTTGGTCAAGCACAGTTTACTGCACTAGCGTCCTATAGGAACACAAAATATAGCAGCCCAGTAGGCGACCACTTGCCCAGTGGGCTTGAGGCCCTGGGTTCAATCATTAGTGCCAATAAAAAATGTATATACTAATGACCACAACTGGGGCAAACCTGAGGAGAGGAGGTTGACATCAGGAAAGACTACATCAAAATAGGGCCGGGGAGTTAGCTCAGTGGTTCCGGCGCCTGTCTCGCAAGCGCAAGGACCCGGATTCGATTCCCCGGTAACCACATAACAATACTGGGTGTGGAGACTCACACCCAGCAGCAACCAGTACCACGTACCACAGTGCCGGGCGTGGTGGCTGACGCTTGTAATCCCAGCACTCGGGAGGCAGAGGCAGGAGGATTGTGATGTGAGTTTGAGGCTGAGCTCAGGGCCAGCCTGAACCACAAAGCGAGACCCTGTCTCAAAAAACCTAAAAAAAAAAAAAAAAAAGACTACATCAAAATATTGTAAGTAATGTGTATGATGTGCTAATATGGGTAACTTTCTCTTTTTAAAATGTTGTTAGTTTATTTTTTTTAATTTAGCTTTTATCTTGTTAAAAAAAAATCAGAGAGGCTGGAATTTAGCTTAGTGGTTCTGGTACCTACTGGGCAAGCACAAGGTCCTGAGTTTGCTCCCTCGTGTCACATACAGTTCTGGGTATCGTAACTCATGCTTGTAATCCAAATGACACAGGAGAGCAAGGCCTAGCTCCCAACTAAAAACACGAGTTTGTGTTCCCTAAAATCGAAGAAGAAATTTTAGGAATGACTGATGGAGGTTTGAGTAGGAAAATTTTATTGAGAAAGAAAGTTTTTGCCTAAGAGAGACAGAAGGAGGACCTGGAAAGGTGGGTAACCACCCACCTCACTTTTCAGAGGGCTTTTATGGAACAAAGCCATGAGGTGGGCGGGTTTAAAGTGGGGGCTTCCAGGGCCAGGGAGTTAGCTCAGTGGTTCCAGCGCCTGTCTCGCAAGCGCAAGGACCCAGGTTCGATTCCCCGGTAACCACATAACAATACTGGGTGTGGAGACCCACACCCAGCAGCAACCAGTACCACATACCACAATGCCGGGCGTGGTGGCTCACGCCTGTAATCCCAGCACTCGGGAGGCAGAGGCAGGAGGATTGTGATGTGAGTTGGAGGCTGAGCTCAGGGC
>PVIR01008942.1:0-47223 GCA_004026965.1 Petromus typicus | reverse complement strand
AAGATTGTGATTTCTGTCTCTTGGATTTTTCCCTGAACTAAAAGACAGTGTCCATCTTTATCTCTCTTTATCAGCTTTGGCTTGAAGTCTATTTTGTCTGCAAATAAAATCGCCACTCCTACTTTCTTGCTGTTTCCAGTCGCATGGAGTATTATTTTCCATCCCTTTACTTTTAGTCCATGGGTTTCTTTCTGAATTAGGTGTGTTTCTTGTATGCATCAGGTTGTAGGATCTTGCTTTTTGATCCACTCTGCCAGTCTGTATCTCTTAATTGGCGCATTGAGTCCATTGACATTAACCGTTATGACTGATATAGGTAAACTGAGTGCTGCCATGTTTTCCTGTTCTTGGCTGTGTTATTTTACTTTTGCCCTTTCCCTATCAGTTTCTTGGTTGGTCCTATGGGTTGACTCAGTTAGGCCTCATGGATTTGTAACTTTCCTTATTTTTCTTCAAGATATTCTTTAGAATGTTTTGGAGCACAGGTTTCATATTTGTGAAGTTTTTCAGGTGTTCTTTGTCATGAAAGTATCTTATTTCCCCATCAATTTTGAAGGATAGTTTTGCAGGATACATTAGTCTGGGTTGGAAGTTGTTTTCCTTTAGGGCTTGGAAGACTTCACTCCAGGCTCTTCTTGCATTGAATGTTTGAATTGAGAAGTCCGCTGTGATCCTGACGGGCTTCCCTTGGAATGTAACTGTTTTCTTTTCTCTGGCTGCTTTCAGTATTTCATTCTTTTTTTGGATATCTGGGACTTTTATGATTATATGCCTAGGTGTAGATTTTTTCATGTCACGGGCATGTGGCGATCTGTATGCTTCATATATTTATATGTCCAATTCTTGACCTTTTTCTGTGAAGTTTTCTGCCATTATCTGTGTGAATAGCTTTTTGATGTCTTTAGCATTGTCTCCTGCTTCCTCAGTGACTCCAATCAATCTTATGTTATTCTTCTTTGAATCATCTAGGAGCTGCTGGATTGACTTTTCATTATCACTTGCTTTTTTCCATAGATTATGGCTTTCCAGTTCATTGGTTGAGATCCTGTCTTCTAGGTCTGAAATTTGGTCTTCTGCCAAATTCATTCTATTGCACAAACTTTCATTTTCTTTCTTAATTTCCTGGGCTTCTGCTTGTAGGTGTTTAAAAGGTTCCATTGCTTTTGCTATCTTGGATTCTATCAACTCCATGATTTTCTCTTTAGCTTTATTAATCATCATGTTGACAGTGTCTAATATCTCTGCTCTCATCTCAGAGATCAGTTCTGATTTCCATTTTACTAGATCTGCTTTGGTTACCATTTCCAAGGACCCTGGAGACTGGGCTTCACACTTCTCTATTTCCCTTCTCCCTGTGTTACCTGGAGGTGAGGATCTTTGTATCTGAGACTTTGAGTGTTTCCTCATCTCTGACCTGCCCTGTTTTCTGGTGCTGTTTGTTGCAAGTCACTTTCCTCCTAATAGTTAGGAACCTTAAAATAGCAGTGTTTCCTGGGTTGTTCTTTGCAGTCTGTATTGGGACCTAAAGAAAAACCTTGAGTTCTGGCACACTGTATGAGCCACTCAATCAATACAGTCAGAACACCTTCTCTTGTCTGCTTTAGAGGCAGGAAGACTTTGGCTCCTGAACTGCTACAATGGCGCTGCCTGAGGTTCCAATGGGCCCACCTGCTCACCAATACAGAGTCTCTGGGCTCACTTCTGCATTTGGCCTGGAGGCCAGTAAGCTGTAGGCCGTGTGCAGCTGCAATGGCAGCTGCTACTCACCAATACAAGCTGACTGGATGTGCTTCTGCAGTTGCTGTGGAGAAAGTCAGACTCTGACCTGCCAACCTCAGTCCCTGGGTGCTCTTCCCTCGTGGGCCTGGAAGCCAGTAACTTCTAACCCCAGCGCAGATTCGGTCACGCAGATTTGGTGCTGCAGTTGCCGTTTGCCGAGCTGCCTGCTGATAACCTCAGTCCCTGGGCGCTCTTCTGGCGTGGGCCTGGAGGCCAGTAAGCTCCAACCCTGGCGCAGATTTGGTGGCACAGTCGCTGTTTCCTGAGCTGCCCGCTGCTAACCTCAGTCCCTGGGCGCTCTTCTGGCGTGGGCCTGGAGGCAAGTAAGCTCTAACCCTGGCACGGATTCGGTGATGCAGATTCGGTGCTGCAGTCGCCATTTCCCGAGCCGCCCACTGCTAAACTCAGTCCCTGGGCACTCTTCCAGCGTGGGCCTGGAGGCCAGTAAGCTCTAACCCTGGTGCAGATTTGATCTGTCCTACAGTCTTACTTCTGATGTTTCACACAAGGTATCTGGTGCTAATTTACTTTTTCCTTGATGTAAGTAAGCTGTCATTTCTTTCTTTCTTTCTTTTTTCTTAAATTATCTGTATTGGTACATTATGAATACACATGATAATCGCATTCAACATTAAGAATTTGTATCAGAATAGGACATGACTTGATTCTCATTTTTTCCCTTTTCTCCCTGCCCTGCATCCCCCCCACTATATACACAATCTTTGTTTTCTTTTTTTTAATCTTTGTGTTTTCTTTTTTGTTTGTTATTACCACATTTGTTTTCCCCTCGTTATTTACCCTTATACTCTTTCCTTTTAAATATTTTCTACTTTGCAATATCAACTGTCATTTCTTTCTATAAGCATGTAATATTTATATTTCCATGATTAGAAATCAGAAATCTCATCAGGAAATATTACCAGAGGTTCTAGTTTTTGGTTTTTTTAAATTATGATTACTTTTACTTGGGCTTTGTTGCTCTTTTTAGATGTGAAAACTCAAAACTTTTTTCTCCTGATGAATTTTCTTTTATAATTTCCTTATTTATTACTTCTCCATCTGTTCCTTTTTCCTCATTTAATAAACTTTTATTATTGATGTCAGATATCCTAGCTCTGTCTTCCTCATCTCTTTTCTTAATGACTCATGAATCTCACATCATTTATAAAGTACTTCTTCCACTTGACCTTCCAAAATAGTCATTTGGTTCTTAGCAAACAAGATTCTCTTCTCAGTTAATCTATTGAACTTGTAATTTCAGAAAATAAACTATCCTAATTTTAGGAAATCTTTGTTCTGTGTTAAATGGAATGCCCTTTGGGAGTCCTCATTTGTTTTTCATTTAAGTTTATATGCCTCTTCCATTAATGCTATTTTACTCAGTCATCAACTCTCCTTGTTAAACTTAGTCTTTTCCCTTAGGTCGCTGAGTTTCCTTAATTTGGAGGTTCTCAACCCTGACCACACATGAGAAACACTCTAGAGAGGTTTTAAAAATTCCAATGCCCATGACACAGTGAAACCAATTAGTGAAATATTTCTGATAGTACTCAGGCATCAATAGCTTTTAAAACTCTCCAGAGGAATCCAATAAATCAGCTGAAAGTAAGCACTGCTAGCTCAATGGGTTTTGTTTTACTTATCTACTCTTAGGCACGTTTTTCCTTATAATTGATACCTGTTGTGATGTGGTGTGTCAACTGGCAAATGGCAGAAGTATTTGCTTGGGTAAGGTGGTAGAAAACCATGTGTAGGAGGAACTTCTCTGTCCTTAAATCTCTTTGGGGCAAGTGATAATTCTCCCCGACCAACAGGAACTGGTTGCACCACACATCAGTGTATGGCAGTTCTTGGGGCACAGCCGTCTGTGGACAGGGCAGACCTTGTAAGGGCCACAGACAGCAAAGGCATCAGAGATAAGTGAGCACTTTTGTTCTGAGGGTTATTGTTGGCTGTGCTGTTAAAGTTGTGATATTCCAGATGGAGAAATGGGAAGGAGAGGTAAAGAGCCATAATTCCAGAATCCTCTCTCCTATTCCTCTGGGAAATTAAAAACATAATCATGATTTGAAGTTTTAGAATCAGACCACAAATGTAAAATATTCCTAGCTTCAAATTCAGAATATCAAAAAATCTCATATCTATCCAGAAAACAGCACATGTGAATCTCAAATATGCTAGGTCATAATGCCTAAAAGTTTTATTACAGTAAATGACACATTGCCGCTTATCCTCTTTAAAATCTCTTCTCTCCATTTGAGCACACTTATCTCAGTGTTGTTGTCATTTTCTGAAGTAGTTCTGGAAGTCTTCTTTTGTGAATGTCTTTAGTTCTTCTCTTGTACATTCCTCAACTTTCTCAATTAACTAAAAAATTTACCTTTCATGGTTAATTTTGCTAGAAGTCAAAGGGTGCCATAGCCAGTGAATAAAATGAGTGAATATACACCATTTTTTTTCTCTTTGATAGAAATGATTATACATTGCTTCAGAAAGTAGCAAGAGTGATGGATAAGTATGTTTAAGGTGAAAGGGAAGATTCTGAGAAAGATTAATGGCATCATGCCATTTGCTATGTAATTTCAGAGACTGATAAATATTGAAAATTTGTGTTTACTGTTTCTTGTACTCATACTTCCTACAATGCTGAGAAGTCAACTCATAGACTACGAATAATGTGACTGCATTTACATTCCACCCTGGAAAAGACACAACATAGGGACAGAAAACAAATCTGTCATTGCAAGGGGCTTTCAGTAAAGGAAAGGGATTAACTACAAGGGTATGTGAGGAAAATTGGGTGAGAGATCCTTTTATATCTTGATGTGATGGTGTTACTGTGATTCTGGGTGCTAGGAACTCTTCCCAGTGGTTCTTTCCAGGCTCTTGTTATCTCAAAGAACCACATAAAAAAAAAGTTAGAGAGTTTTGCACTTATTAGAAACATTAAAAGTAGAAAAGAAGGGAAAAGAAGGGAAAAGAAATGTGCTCTACCGTGTGACTGTGGGCCAATTAAAGTAGGAAAAGAAATAGAAAGAAATACTCTGTAGAGGACAGAGAGGGCAGGTGAAAAGACTCACAGTGGCACGAGCTTACTGCTGCTGTCTTTTATATCCCTATTCTGACATCAGATCTAGACCATACTATCAAAATCCTGCTTGACTTTGTGGCATTGAAGACAGCATTTTTGGATTGGTATCAGGTACAGAGCTTGGAAGTTGTTTTGTGCTGTGCTCTGGACCTGATTGACAGGTCATTCACACTTGTATGGCTGGTTTGACACATCTTAATCCTCTACCTTGGTGATGGTTACATCATTATATGCATACTTTGACACTTGTGGAACTGACCATTAAAAGTGGTATATTTTATCAACTATGAACTGTGCCAGAATGAACTCTCCTAGAAAAACCAAATCTCTTTATGCTTCCTGCAATGTATGGAGCCCTGTTGCTTCCACAGAGCCTCTCAGTCTCTGTCCACTGTGTTTGCTGTGCCATGAAATTCTCCTTTAACACGTGTGACTAGGATCAAATGCCACTTCCTTTGGAAAGCCTCCATTTGCCTGAAAAACTTTCCCAGCTGCTTCTTTTCGTACAATCATTCATTCTATTACAGTCCTTGTGTGGAGTTGAGCTGCTTGCCTATATGTACATACTCCAAGTTAGATCATGAGATTAATTAAATCAGGGACTTTGTCTTATCATATCATGTGTCCTTATCATTGATTTCTGTTCCAACTATTGAGTGATCTATAACTTGCCAGAGAGGAGGTGGCTGCCATCTGGTACATGGACCTGAACATCAGGAAGTTGTGTTATCAGAAACCTTCTGCAAAGCCCCTAAAATTATAAATGATCTGGGAATTACTTCCAAAATCCTTACATTAGAGCACATATGCTTTGCTGTGGGGCTCACTAGGCAGATGCACATGGCTTCGAGTTTTCAGACACCAAAAATGGACACTTAGAAAGAGATATTGTGAAAAGACTGATGTGAGTTTCCTGGAAATCCATGGTTCATCACACCTCATCCATTTTTATAGGCACAATCAACAAGAACACATGCTCTATTTGCTTTCTGTGCTTGACAATGTAATTTCAGAGACTGATGAAAAATGTTTTCATCTTTAGAATCAATACTTTTGATTTTGGCTGCTTTGTGCTGTTCTCTCCCCAGTGGAAATGTTTTGGGGAAGATAGGAAGATGTATGGAAACCCCATGCCTCCTGGTCCTTTAATTCTCAAAAATCTACCCATTCTGATCAATTTATTTTGAAGAATTGGAAGAGGAGAGTATGGGATAAGAAAAGAGAAATGGTAACTTAGAGGCACTTGGTTTAAAACTCTTGAACCTGAACAAACAAGGAGCAATCTGCCCATTTCCTCTTCACAACTGTATCTCTTTTTCTCAACTCCAAGCCAAGAGAGTCTTGTAAGAGCTCTTGGAGTAGCTGAGAAAGGACCCATTTTCCTCTTCACCTGTATGACTCTCAAGGAATTCTTCTAGATTAAGGGTGGACCTCTTTTATGAGGAGGAAGAGTTCTACCATCCGTAGTGGCTGCAATCCACTGAGATGTCATCTTGGGCTGTCCTTGCAGGAGGGCAAGAGATGCCTCTTTCTTTGTCTTTAATCTGAATTTTTTCCCCTTTTTAGTTTGAGAAGTAGAAATTTCCTCTCATTTCAAGGTTTCTCTACTCCTTACTTTAGGGCTGTATGTAAGTTCTGGGAAGCTGTAAACAGAAGGTCATGGTGTTTGAGGTGGGTAAGAAGGACACATCTTGTTCTCATTCCCCTTGCTCCACCATATGTCTTGTCCTGTTCAGCTCTTGGTTCCGGACTCATGTGGGTCTTTGTCTCCCAGATTTCCAACTCCTTTGTCTATTCTTGTTCCACTCAATTGTGGAGGTCTCTTTCTCCCTCCTCCTGTCACACAGATAGTTTTGTTTTATCTGTCATTATTTCAGGGATCTCCCAGGTTAGCTTGGCCCATCTGCTGATGAGCTCTTTACAGTATCACTTTTGTCATTGGAAGAATAGATTGAACCTTTAGGAAATAACTGCTTTTCAGAGATGTCTTCCAATGTAGCTGGTTTTTGGGTTTTGAAATTTTTGCAAGATCTAACATTTTCAATTTGTTGAGGATGAGAAGTTGTTGCCTGTTTGGCCTTGTCCCTGGTTCTTTGGCATTCACCAATAGTATTGTTTACAACATCCAGGTAATCTCAGTCTTGGCATACCAAAAAGAACAACTTATTAGAATAATTTATGTCACCTTGGCTAAAGTACTATAATCAGCAATAACAATAGCATCAGACATAGCCTAGAAAATGACAAGCTATAATATAACTATGGATTTGCCACCTTAAGCCATCTGAATTAGGTCTACAGTTATATAGCACAATCTAAATCAAACCAGAAAATTGTGTACAGCAAAATTGTATGCCTTCAGTATGGCAATTTTATCCCTTAGGCGAGAAAATTTAAAAGGGGGTAGGGAGAAAAAACTAGAGAAGCAGACGAAGAGGAAGCCATTAAAAACAAGGTGGGAGGACAAAGGAAGAATATGCAAACTTTGAGGAGCTGGTGAAGAAGACTGAAGGGAAGGAGGAAGAACAAATAAAACAGGAACAGAATGGAACAACAATAACAAACACTAAAAAGAATACTCACACTTATATAAAAAGAAACAACAGAACAAGACAAAAACAAGAAAAGGCAAAAAAATTACAAATATCTGCTTCAAGGTGTGTTTCTGCTTCAGGAGTAGACAAATTGGACACATGGAGCCTCGACACCTGCTTGTTAATCCCAACAAATTAGGCATAGATTTATGGTCAGATGGTGAATATTCCCAAAGCCTGCATCTGTAGTTTTGAAGCTCTGGCTGTTTTCTGACCTGGAGGCCAGAAGCTGATTTGTTCATCCTGCAACACTCTTTGTGTGTCCTATGACACACTCTTTCTGTCTCCTGTGACACACTCCTTGTGTCTTCTTGAATTCAGCTCCCTGTGGCTTAAACCTGGCTCCTTGACCTTCTGTCAACTTGCACTTGGTTCTGCCTTATCCTGATGGAGCCAGCAGCTACTCTGACTTCCTGCTCAACTGGCCCCTCTTCAAAATTGCTACTGTTTAATCACTTGCCTTGAGGGATGTTTGAACCCAAATAACTCACCAGCCACTACAGTCAGCCACTGGTACATTTCTCTGTTGAGGCCTTTGGAATTGCCTGTAGGTAGCTTAGGTCTGCAGTTTTGAGCTACCTCCTTCCACACAGTGACTCCAGGCTCAGGTAAAAACTGCCACTTGCTGCTTCCTTCTTTGAAGTCTCCTGGCTCTCCCTATGGAGTTCAGTTCTTACTTCAGATTCTTCCTGGATTCCAGGGACCCATCCCTTCTTCTCCTCTTCCTCATGTTGCTATAATCCAGCATCTGGACACCAAATATTGAAGAGACTCTTTCTTTGCTATTCATCACTCTACCATCTCCCAGAAGTCAGAGACAAGGACAGAGGACAGAATCTGTGCAGTTCTGGGGCCATGTAAAAGTGAAGCATTGGGACCTTGGGTTTGTGGCCCTCTGGTTGGTACCTCAGACTTTTCATTCAGCTGAATGGACATGGGTGGGCTTTGCCCAAGTCCTTTTCTCAAGAATGCCATGAAACTCTAGGTCTCTAAATGCTAAAAAATACTTACATTAGGTTGAACAATATGCAGCTGTCAATTTTGTTGGCTAAAATTAATTCAATGGTAGTAATTTTGTACTTAATTGAATTAAATACAATAAATACGGTGTGAGATATCCTACCAGATCATGATACACATTTCTCAGACTATCTACCAACTTTGCAAAAAGTTTTGCTGAAACTTTTTTTTGCAAAAATTTCTCCCTTTTGTGACCTTTAGTTGTTTTTGAAAACTAATCAGAAGGGTTTGTGCATGTATATTTTAAAGAAATTATTTCTAAACCATTAAAATTCTTCCTTGGAATATTGTTTGACAGGTTAGAAAATGTTTCCCTTTTTTTTGTTTGTTTGAGACAAAGTCTTGCTTTTTGTAGTTCAGGCTGGCCTTGAGCTGACTATGTAGCCCAGGTGAGTCTTAAACTCACAGCAATCCTCCTGCCTCTGCCTCCTGAGTGCTAGGAATACAGGTGTGAGTCCCCATACCCGGCACTGTGGTATGTGGTACTGATTGCTGGTGAGTGTGAACCTCCACGCCCAGTATTGTTGTATGTGGTTACTGGGGATTGAACCCAGGCCCTTGCACTTGCAAGGCAGGTGCCAGAACCCCTGAGTTAAATCCCTCGCCTATGTTTCCAAATTTTTAAAGTGTGGAAACAGCAGAGTTTTAATAGCTAGCCCACATGATATTTGGAGAAATCCACACATGTTGAGAATATCTCTTTTATAAATCCACTTCTCATAGCACATATTTCTTTGAAGAACTATGCTTTCACTTTATACTTAAATGTCTTATCTTGAAGGGATAGATAAGGTACTTCTTTTAAAAAAAATGTTTGTCAATTTTCCAACAGCACTGATATTTTGTAGTCCTTGGTTCACATCCGGATCCGAGGGATTTGTTATGAGCATTTATCTGTGAATGCTACTCTTGGATAAGTGGGTTTCTCAGCTAAGACTCTCTTGGTAGCTTCATTCCAGAATCCCTTTTTAATCTCATAAAACCATATATCTAATAAGAAAATCAATTGTTCAGATTATCTTTCCTTGTGCACCCTTATTGTAGTGAGTCATCAAAAGTATTTCTCTGTGAATTCCATTACTGAAACCAATATGTCACATCTCATAAGCTAAAACTTGTTAGAAGCATCTGGACTTGATCTGTACAATCTCCCATGCTGCATGGTTGTGCAAATCTTTGTTTCTTCAGCAATTTTTATGTAAGAGGGGCAGTGGTGTTTGCTGACCAAGGGATGCATCTGGGTTTGTTGCCATGTTGTCTTCTGTGCACATTTCTAGTTGAATGAAGACAAGTGTTATTCCAGAGATAAGTGGCTTTTTATCCAGTGATATGTGATTTTTTTTTATTGGAAATTTTGTGAAGTACAGGATAGAAACACCATTGGAAAAATATTGAAATATCTCTTGTTTTCCATATCTTTCCAGAAACATCTTGTTAACACGATGACCTCATCCAGCCAGCCTCAACTGAATTAAGCCCTGAGCAAAATGACTGAATAATTTCCCTGGATTCTTCCTTGGAAAGCATAGCTAGCTAATGCTGTTCTAGACACACATGGAGATGTTAATTCATTACACTCACTGGATGTTTAAAGTTAGGACTTCATTTCCTGGAATTCCAACTGAAGATGATTTAAGAAAAAAATGTGTCCAGTTTTTTGCATGATAAAATGTCTGTCCTTCCTTGGAGACCCCATGCCATTCTGTATATTAACTATCAGAAGGTAAGATTTTTTTCTATGTTACTGAATAAAAATACAGGTTTAAGCATTTAGTTAAATATTTTCTTTCCATACCCTAAAGAAATACCTGTCTTTTCTCTTGGGGTGTGGACACTTTTCACTCATAATGAGGGCAGGAGTGGGGGATCCTGCAGGTTACCAGAAGCTGAGATGCCAAGACAGAGAGGAGCCTCAAGTCCACACTCCTGGCTTCAAGACTCACAGATTCCACAGAGTTCCCATTTCACTCCCTGGTACTGTCTTGGGTCCCACGTCCGTCTCATCATCTGGATTCTGGGTTCCTTGGAGAACAGCCATTTCTTCTGCATTTTTGCTTCTTCAATTATCTAGCATTTTTTGCATGCTTTAACATAGCATCTGTAAAAAGAAGGAATTCAGTGAGTTTTTAAAAATTAAATCATTTTGATCTGGAAACAAAAAACCTGAGAAAGTATTTAACAAATTATACTAAGCCAGTAAACACCATCCTTCTTTCCCGTCATTCAGGTTATGCGAATTTTGCAACAGGAATTCTTGCCTTACTCATCAAAGCCATCTCCTGAGGGGCATGTATCTGGTTTGTCTCCTTGATTTTGGGTAGGGCTCTACTCTGACCAGATGGGAAATCATCTTTCATTCCTTATTTATTTATTTTGAAGCTTTTTTTTTTTTTTTTTTTTAACTCATTCTCTTGACTTTGCTCTGGGAATTGGAAAGAAGGAAAGAGATGGGGGCTCCATCTTCTCATGGCAGTCGCTGTGATCCGATGGCACATTTACATTTAAGAGAAGCCTTTGTGAGCTTGGTTGGTGGGATTTGCTTTTCCTTTCAACGCTATCCAGGCTGTCTCTCCAAGCTTCTAAAAATATAATCTTATTTTTGCTCTCCTTTCAACTTGAAATGGCCGTAGAACACAGATGTCTCCTACCATGTACGCCCAGAAGGCTGTCAGCAGAGGCACTGCGGGAGAGTGTGCTTCATCTGGAGAAGGAAATAGAAGGTACACACACCCAGCAAACTGAAACGTTTTACATTCGCTCTGGCTGCGGCTACCCTTACATGTGGAAGCAAGTACCCAGAAACGGCCACGAATTCCTGTTGTCATCAGAGTTCCATTGACCAGAACAATTGCTAATGTTCCCCTGCTCCAGACTCTGGGCCTGGCCAAGCCACCAAATCACTGGATTGGATCGCTGGCTCAGCTTTGGGGTAACTATCTCCCAGCAAGTCTGAATGAAACAAAAGCACCACTTTGCTTTGTGTTAGTCTCTTCCATCCCTTGGCCGCGCTTGGCCCCCAGAGCCTGGCATGGTAGCTGCCAAATCCTGGTGGTTTCTGGGGAAGTTGGTAGTAGTTACCCAGGCTCAATCATCCCTACAACACTATCATGGTGCATCTGGGCTTCTGCCCTGAGGATCACAGGATCCAAGGTCATGGGGCCCACCTACCTACCATGGACCGAACCCTTCCAAACTATGAGCCCAAACAAAACTTGTCTCTTTTTAAAATTGGTTATGTCAGGAGCCTTGTTACAGTAATGGGAAGGTGAGTAACACATGTTCCAAAATGCCCACGAGCAGTCAAACTGATGAATAATATAAGCTGTACTTACAGGTACTGTCTACGACCATGAGAGTAAATGAACTGCAACCTCATGCCGAAATGAGGGAATCTTGCCAACATTGAATGTAGGAAGCCAATCATGCAGGAACATGCCTGCTGCACTGCATATAATTGGAATACACGACACATTAGCTTATCGTGTTGAGAGGCAGGTGGAATTTTGGGGTGGGGCCAGATTATGGTCTTCTTGTTGTGTATGTCTATACTTATGTGTATGTCTATACTTATGTGCACACATACCCATGCTATAATCCAACATGTGAAAAATATGAAAAGTTAAAATAGAAAGCCCACACTGGCTGAGCTTCTTTTTCTGCTTCTTTTTTGTACACTGGCTTCTGACTAATAGCAGAAGTGGTAATAAGCACCCCATCTCTCATGGTACTTGGCAATATCCTTTAGCTAGAAGGCTTGCCCCAACTTCAGGCTTCAGTCTCAGGTTCAGACTCTACCCTCCCCCTTTCCTAATCCAACTATCCAAGATATATGTCAGCTCTCCCTCTGGACTTTTCTCTCTCAGGTCAATGTGCCAGTGCTGTTCCCTGCAGTGGTGGTGGCTGGGCTAGATTCTCCAGCACTTGGTTCCTCTGAGGGTCTCTAAACTAGAGTATCTTCTCTCTGTATCATTACAGTGTCTGAAATCATATTGATTGATCCTTTTAGATGATGACATTGAAAGCTCTCACTTACATGTCACGGTTAAAGGGGTACATTTATAACCCATCCGCCCATCACACTTTCTGAGAAGTGTCCTGTGGGTGAGAACCCCTTCAGCCTGTTTCTCCTTTGATGTGGTCGCAGATTTTTGACCTGAAGGTTTTGAAGAATAGGTTGAACATTTTGTTTTCTTATTGTGTTGAAGAATTGTACCTTGTCCTTTTTTTTTTTTTGCATAAACTGTGGAATGAGAAATTTATTTACTTCTCTTGATTTTGCAAACTTCTTTTTTATCTGCCAAAGTTCTTCTTCAAACACTAATTAGAAGAGTGAATGCTTATGAGACGTGAGGGCAGAGTTTTTGGTTGGTAGGGCAGGGTCTTCTGAAATTTAGTCATCTTTCATAGTAGTCTCCACACAGGTGAGGACGGGGGCTCTGAGAGTGCCCAGGGTGGAAAGCCAGGTGCCTTGTCCAGTGTTTTCTGGATCAAAGTCACCTTGGCCATACTGACAGAGCTCTTTTCTCACAGCTGTGGGAGGAATTCTAATTCCTATTTTATTCTCATGCTTTCAACTCACACCTCCTTCTCTGTTTCTTTATGAGGCTCATCTATACATCATGCAAGTTTTGATCAGGGTGTTTGCTTGCATTTTGAGGACTTGTAGAACAACTTCTCAGACATTTGCAATCCCAGCTTTCATCTAGGGCTTTGTACCTGATGAGCAAGGTGCTAGAGAACTGATGTGAGTCCTTGAGCTTCCCTTAAGGAAAATGAATTTTAGGTTCTGCACAGATAAGGGATATAGAAACAATGAAGCTTGGAATTGGGAAAAGTGCTCCAGCTGGCCATTTTCTAAATTAGTTGCATGAATCTGTGAATTTGGTGAATGCATGAGGTTCATTGCTGGATACATCATTTAACACATTAAAATAGTACCTGTATGTAGGGGTGTGTGTGTGTGTGTGTGTGTGTGTGTGTGTGTGTGTGTGTGTGTGTTGAAACCCAATTGACAGACTCTAGGAACATACCCATAGTCAAATTAGGTTAGGTTCATTTACCTTCTTGCTACAGAGAAAAGCACATACTGGAGAATGGGGAATCTCAAAAAGAGAACCTGTGGTACTTCTTGTAGGACATGGCCACCCGGGGATATTCCTCAAAGGTTCTGGGGGAGTGGAGGCTGGCTCAGTGTAGGTGTAATTAGGAAGTGCAAGTGTTTGATGTTGAGAGTACTGGGTAACTGTTATCTAGGCAGCAGGAGGATTAAAGTGGGGCTAAAATTTCCACTGGTAAAGAAACAGAGGAAAATAATTAGTTAATTTTGTAGTTGCACAGTGTCGTTCCTAATTAGGTTTAGACATAATTATAGAAGGGTCTTATTTCTGTCTTGTTTCACCCTGGTCACCAAGTGTCCTTGTCTGAATGTTATTTATATTTTATGAAAGTTATTTATACTCACTCAATTGGGAACATTACATCTTGCTTATTGTTTGGTGTCAGCTGGCGCAGGTAATTTTAAGCACACACAATATACTCCACTCCTATTCACATTCATACAATGTAGGTATATGATAAAATGATACAGTGTGTTTGTAGGTACCTGGTGAGGTATGTCTGTCACAAACCATTTACAGAGAGAGAGCTTCATATAGAGACTGTTAATACTATGGGCTTAAAGAATTAACCATATAAAACCTGAGCTTCTAATCATTTTCAGTAACCATCTTCACCGAAGTCTCAGTGTTCTCTTCCACACAGTGGGGATAAGAGGCTTACTCTGAGAGCTCAGCAGGTGACCCCTCAGTCACAGGGGGATGCCTGGGGACAAGATGAACAAACTTACATGATTAAGTCCACGGCCACCTAGCGTGATGAGGCAGGAATGGGAAGCTTGGCCAGTGCCTGTGGCAGAGTGACCCAACACCTGAGCCTGCTCTGACAGCTGTTCCCTGCTTCCCAGTACTAGGTTCAGGCTCCACAGAGAGCCAGTGAGAGTCAGTAGACTCATAGAAGGTCATGGCTAAGTTCTTTATGAATATTTCAAAAACTAGAGGAAATCCAGTCAGGCATTGTGATCTGAAGGACGAGAAGGCCTGACATTAAGACAGTGGAGGACCATGTAGTCTGTGACTGAGGAGAAAAGCTGCTCACTCTCCAGTCCCCCAGTCCCCTTCTCTCTTTCAGAAAGACTTTTCCAATGAAGAAAGTCACATGACCCCAGCTAGTCAATCATTTTTCCTTCGGCCAGAGAACTTGGCTTTCATTGGTCTCTGCTAGGTGTTAAACATGGATAGCATGAAGCAAGAGGTGAGACTCCTGTTCTTACATATTGAGAGGAGATAAGGCTAGATCTTAGTGAGAGAGTATGAAAAGGTATAGAGAAGAAGTTTTAAGAAGCCATGTAGCTACTAGAAGAGTTTCAGCCAAAAGATTAGGTAGAGACTTGCTACTCTGATTCCCAAATAAGGTGAGAAAAGATTATAATTGCCTATTCCTCAGGACCCACGAGCAAGCAAGGATGACTTTTAAACTAGGGTCATGAAGAATTCTGGAGACTGTGAGTCTCACAGTGTGATCCTCAAAGCAATGGCTACCGCAGCATCTGGGAACTTGTCAGACATACAAATTATCAGTGGTACTTGAGACTCAGAAGACCAGAAACTCCAGGTTGGGCTCTGAAAAGGTGAGTAATACTAGTGTTCCAGGTGATTCTGATGCCCCTCAAAGGTAGAGAGGGAATCTCTTGATGCAGGTATAGAGGGAGTCTTCTGAGAATGTGCACAGACCCGTGCACACCTCACTTTATGCATAGTTTATAGTCAGTCGTTTTGCTCCATTTGCTTCTCCAGAGGAGAAAAATCTCTGATGAACATCAATCAAGAAAATACAATGAGGGATTTACCCTGTGGTTTTCCCATTATACCTGGGTTCTTTGTGGTATCAAAGCTAAATAAATTTACAGACAAACCTCCAAGAAAATATTTTATTTAAGAGTAATAAAAAAAACTGGATTGCAATCCCAGACATGTGGAGACAGGCTGCCCTCCAATGTATCTGAAGGACAAAGACAAGTTGGGGTTTTTTTTCTGGAGGAAGGGAGAAGAAACCACAAATTGTTTTGAAAGCAAGTTTGTCAGCATTGACAGTACTTCGTGGTGAGTGGGGCAGCTAGTTTAATGTCACAGTGAGCAGTTCCATCATCAGTTGCTGAGTAAAGTTAATTTTCTTAAAAATCACAGGTCATCTCTTTGGATGGGGATAGTAGGCAATTCCTGGAACTATCCTTGATGAGAGGAGCATTGTTCCTCATGGCCTGTTGGTTCTTTTTTAGGTATGACAAGAATGCCTGCATTTCCACGCTCAACTTTACATGTGTTTTTTTTCCTAGTCTTCTCCTAACCCTTAGAGACCAGTGAGGAAACCACCCATCTTCAGGCTTCTATCAGAGCCTAGTGCTTCTCTTTTCGGCTTATGTTAACCCAAGTGGTCTCTGTCTCTTTCAAGCCAGTGCCTCCAAGATGGTAGACAAGTCTGCTGTGAAGGTGAGAGTTTCTGTGGGAAATGGTCCCTTTGAGATTTGAGTTACTGCTAGGCCCTTTCCAAAGTACTTCAAGGTCTACCCAGGCCCTGTCACTGGGGTTTCCAGAATTAGGAAGGAGATACATAGAAGTGGAGTTGTTTAGTTGGTAGGATAAGTGAATTTCTTGATGGCCTCAGGAAATTACAAGTTATTCAAAGTAGAAAATTGTTTTTATTTTATTTTATTTTTTAACCAAGTTTTCCAGTGCTTTGGACTTATGTAAGTTCCTTAAAGGTTTTCAAGACTACCTCAGACTTGCCAGCTACTACTTACCCAATCCAATAGTCTTCCTTCTTCTTCTAGAAACTTCTTGCTAAGAAGTCATACATTCAACATCACTTTTTCTGCATGAAATCACAAAGCTCATGGAGGAGCAAAAGCAGGGATCAAAGCACAAAACAGTTTTATTTCTTAGTAAACAAACACACAAAACCCACACTTTTTAACCATTTTGATGTTTGCAAAGACACTTCTTTATTTCCTTTTTGTGAAAATAGAGGTGTCACCATTTATAAGAACAGCAAACAAAAAGGAAAATAAAAAATATGAAGCCCACAAAATATGTACAAGATCCATATAGAGAAGACTATAAAATAATACTTAAAGAAATTTTTAAAAATGTAATATAGATAATAGAGAGATATTTGTGTTAATCTATGATAAAGTTCAATATTGTTAAGATGTGTATTTCCCAACTTTGGGATTGCATTGAATCCAGATTGAATCCAGAGGTTCAATGGAATACCAATGAAAAACCCAGTAAACTATTTTTTTGGATGTTGACAAACTGATTTCAAAGCTTAAAAGGGAAGACAAAGACCTATGTTCATATGTAAACTTTAGAATGATTGGGGAGAAATTTGGAGACTGACACTATCAAACTTTCAAGGTTTACTATAAAGCTATAGTAATCAAGAAAGTATGGCATTTGTAAAACTCTCTCTCTCTCTATATATATATATATGTATGTATCAGTGGGATAGAAGAGAATGCTCACAAATAGTTCTATACAGATATATTCAAGTGATAGTTGGCAAAGGCATTACAATAGCACATTAACAGTCTTTTTGAAATTTATGCCAGGAAAATTGGATATCTATCTGTTCCACAAAACAAAGTTCTACATAGACTCTATATTATTTATAAAAATTAACTCAAAAGAAATTATACATGTAAATATAAAACAGAAAACTATAAAACTTCTAGAAGAAAATGTGTGTTTTTAGATAAAATGCCAGAAACATGAATTCCTGAAAGAAAACAAATTAGACTTTATTAAAATTAAAAATTCCTGCTCTGCAAAAGACATTGTTAAGGCACTAGAAATACAAATTACAGATTGTCAGAAAAATCTTTACAAAACAAATATCCAGTAAAAGACTTGCATCTAAAATGTAAAAAAAGCCCATAAAACTTAACAATAAGATGCTCATAAAACTTAACAATAAAACTTAACACTGGGGATTTAGCTCAGTGGTACTGGCACCTGCCTGGCAAGTGCAAAGTTCTGGAGTTTGATCCTCTGATAACCACACAACACAATGCCAGGTGTGATGGCTCATGCCTATAATACTAGCCCTAGGAAGTCAGATGCAGGAGGATTGCTGTGAGTTTGAGGCTCGCTTGAGTTATATAGGATTACTGGGTAACACATAGGATTATTGTGAGTTAGAGGCTTGCCTGGGTTGCATGAGCTTAGGGCCAGCCTGAACTACAAAGTGAGACCCTGTCTCAAAAAAAAGATCTCATCAGAGAAGATATACTGATGGGCAAATAAGCACATGAAAATATGCTTAACAGCATATGGCTTTACACACTGAAAATTGAAGTAACAATTAAATATCACTACACACCTGTTAGAATGGCTAGAAATCCAAAACCTGACAATACTAAATGATAGCAGAGATGTGGAGCAAAAGAAATTTTCATTCATTACTGATGGGAATGCAAAACGGTACAGCCAGTTTAAAGACAATTTAGCAGCTTCTTACCAAACTAAACATAGTTTTCCATACGATTCCACAATCATGATGCTTAGTGTTTACTGAAATAAGTTGAAAACTGATGT
The DNA here is from genome assembly GCA_004026965.1 of Petromus typicus. Lineage (NCBI taxonomy): Eukaryota > Metazoa > Chordata > Mammalia > Rodentia > Petromuridae > Petromus > Petromus typicus. The sequence continues at coordinate 29,089 of PVIR01008942.1, read as the reverse complement.
CCACACAAACTCTGCACATGAATATTTATAGAAGATTTATGCATAATTATCCCCAATTGGAAGCAAACCAGATATCCTGGGGTAGGTGTGTGGATAAACAAATCCTGGTTCATCCTTGCAATGAGTATCATTCAAGTCCTAAAAGGAAAGGGAGGACTCTCAAGTACATATTACTGAATATAGACAACAGTCTGCAAAGGCCACATCCTGAGTGATTCTAACTCTGGATTAATCTGGAGAAGGAAATGGATTAATTCCTCTATAGGAAGGGCATGTAGAAGCAGGGTCACTCTTTCTGCCTTCTGCCATGCAAGAGATAGCTCTGCTCAGACACAAGCACCTTGAGCTTGACCTTCCCAGCCTGCAGAAATGTAAGAAAACAAATTTCTGCTCTTAGAAACTTCTCAGCCTCTGGTATTTTTGTTCTGTTACAGCAGCATGGAATGGATAAAGCCACTATTAAAGTCCAGCCGAGATGGCTCAGCCCGGGAGATAGCTGACATAGATAGACACAAAACTGGGTGACACAGACATTGTTGTTCATCATTAATTGTATCACTCTAAGCTGCTGTAACAAAAATGCCACAGACTTGATGAGCCCAGGGTTTGTGTGGTTGAGCTCTGGCAAGGGCTTTCCTCTCTTCTAGCCTTCAAATGGCTACGTTCTCATTCCATCCTCCCATGGTGGAGAGGCAGGAAGCGAGCCCTCTGCTGCTCGTCTAAGGGTGCTAGTCCAATTATGGGGGCTCCTCTTGTCACTATGTTGCCTCTCGAAGGCTCCAGCTCTACCACACTGAGGATTAGAGCTCAGCATAAGAACTGTTGGGTGACAGAGATATTCTGTTCATAGAACCGTTTATAGTAATGAGAACACAAAGGCAGATGTAGCTAGTCTTACATTAAAAAATGCATTCCATTATTTTTAATGAAATCATATGGTTAGTCATCTCAAAATAATTTAAACTTTCAAAACTAAAAGTTTACAGCAATTAGCTAATCCTATAATTTATTTTCATCTTACTGGTAGCGTCACTTACTCAAACTAGAATCCATGGAGAGGTTTTTGATGATGGAACCATGTACCATGGCATGCAGAACATGAAAAGACACAAGAGGTACTGCAGCACTCCAGAGTTAGGGAGTATGAGTATGATGATCCACTTTTGGCAAAGGGAAAAGCAGTTTCTAGAAACTGGAAGGAGAGGGCTCTGTGGAAAGAGCCACCTCTAGAGGGGAATGGCCTTCAACAGCAAGAGATAGCCAGCCTGAGGAGAGGGTACCTGAGGAAGCCCAGGGGTAAATAGTCCCCTGCATTCCTCTCCTTCCACTGAGCTCTTGTTCAGTTACCTCTGGTGCCATAGCAATGCAGAAGACAAGAGGCCATTGGATGTGACCCAGGCAGGGCAACCTCCTGGGAAGAGACCCTGGTGGAGCTGTGGTAGGCCTGATGGTTTGTCCCCTGCCCCAGAATCATATGCTGAGATCTTAATCCCAAGTGTCATAGTGTTAGAAGGTTGGGCGCTTGGTATTAGGAAGCACTCAGGTCATGAGAGTGAAGCCTTTGGAAATGGGATTAGTGTCCTTATCTCAGGGACCTGGAAGAACTCTGTTGCTCTCTTTCTGTCTCATGAGAACACAACAAGAGATGCCATCTGTAATCCAGGAGAAGCGCCTTCTCCAGACCCCTAGTCTGGAGCATTGATCTTGAATTCCAACTTCCAAAACGGTGAACAATAAGTGTCATTTAAGTCACCAAGGTTCTGGCCTTTTTGTTATAGTGGATGCATTGAGATTATCATGGAGCCAAAAACCTCATCACTTAGTGATGCCCTAGTTAATATAACATCATAGATCGATGTGTGACTTATGTGTTTGTGGTGGTGCTGGGGTTACTGCACCAACAGCACTGCACATCATATAAAAGACTAGCAATTATGTACAGAATGGTTCAAGATGTACATCGTGATCACAATGCTAACAGCCACTGTATTACTGATTTGTATACTTACTATAATGTGTGTGTGTGTGTGTGTGTGTGTGTGTGTGTGTGTGTGTGTGTATGTATGTTACTGGGGATTGAACCTAAAGTCTTTGCACTAAACTATACCCCTTGCCTTTACATAACTTTATTTTGAAATGGATCTCACTACATCACTAAGTCGCTCAGGCTGGGCTTGGACTTGTGATCCTCCTACCTCAATATCTCAGAGTGTTGAGATTACAGGCCTGCACTACCATACCTGACTTGTGTTTTTTTTTTATTGATATTTTGGGGGTGCACTCCTTCCATTTATTAAAATGTTTACTGTAACACAATGTGCCACATTCCATTGAGTACAGCTCCAGACATCTCCTGTTCATGGCATCTCTTGATTGTACCAAGTGGCCACATTGAGTGACTGACTCTTGCTGCCCGGGTTTGTGTAAGTATACACTACAGTGTACACACAACAACCCGGTCACCCACTGGAGCACTTCTGTGTCTCTAACCTAATGAGACCCAGGACTGTGGTTTAGTTAGTGATTAATCAGCCCTGGAACTGCCTCCTCTGAACTTCCTGTTACATGGGAGCATCAGTGCCCTTTGTTATGGACACTTATTTTATTGTTGGAGACACTTCTTTACTTATGCAAAAAATTTCTCCACTTTCCAAGCTGAAAGAATATCATATTGTCCATCTGGGAGGAGACACACTGCCCTTGGGAGAGGTGGGCTGTTTTCTGACTAAAAATATTAATTGTCCTGGAGAATGGATGAAAACAGAAGCCTTTGGGAGGGATATGGGAAGTGCTCTTCTTTCTAACAAGAGAGAACCAGGTGAGCGTCAGGGTTCTACCCCTACTACTCCTTGGCAATAGCTGTAGCAGGACATGTTGCTAGAGAGATAGCTATTAACAAAACAGAGGGGTAGAGGAAGCAGAGTGGAGCTGCAGAGCTGACCCTTGAACTTAGGGTTTTCGATTAAAGCCATTTAGTACTCTGACTTGCAGCTACAGCTTGGGCATTTTCCTGCTAAAGGGATTGTGATGCACTCAGACTTAGTTTGGGGCATGGCGGGTGACAGAGAACTTTACATAATTTTTTATTTTGAAATGGATTTAAAGATGGATGCAGTCTTTTTTTGATATTTTGGGGATGCAGTTTTCCAGTCCAAATGAAGAGGATGCGCCACACATTTTTTAGAGGTGGGGAACTGAAGTGAACCAGAGTACCCAGTGCAGTGAGAGGAAGCTTTTCCCTGTCAGAGTCTTCATAAAGCTCTCAAGTCCAAAGTAGTCTGGGTCTGGGATGTGGCACTGTGTAGTAAAAATGTCCCAGATGACCACTGGAATGAACAAGGACAAGGAGACAGGGATTTCAGATGGCCAGGGTGGGCCTTGGGCACCTCCGGATGAGGGTGCTGCATCAGGAATGATGGGAGACAGGCAGCTGCTCTTCAAGTGGACAGACAGTCCGTCTTTGGCAAATAGGAGAGTGTGGTGGTTAATTTCAGTGATAGGCTGGTGAGGGAGGTGGGAGGCTGCCGTATTGCCTAGGTGTGCAGCCCAGGTTGTACCTGGAGACTGGGGTAGCTTGGGAAGGTGATGGGTGCTGCCATGTTTTCTCTTATCTCTCCAGAAAGTACATATCCAGCTGAAAGTCAGCACGACCCTTTTTTTTTTGAGATAGGATCTCGCTTTGTAGTTCAGGCTGGCCCTGAGCTCAGCCTCAAATTTACATCACAGCAATCCTTCTGCCTCTGCCTCCCAAGTGCTGTGATTACAGGCGTGAGCCACCACACCCGGCTGATTGCTGCTGGGCATGAGTCTCCCCAGTATCGTATGTGGTTACCAGGGATTGAACCTGGGTCCTTGTGCTTGCAAGACAGGCACTGGAACCATTGAGCTAAATCCCTGGCCCAGCACGACCCTTTACATTTATTGATCTCTATGCATGGGAGACAAATACTTGTTTGTAAAATTTAACTCAGCAGATGTTTGCCCCAGGCAGCCTACAAGGTACTGGGGAGACAGAATGAACATTTGTTGAAAGGAGGCTTGTAGGAGTCTGTAAGGGGCACCCGAGTCCTGTGGATGGTGCACTCAGAGGGACTTTGATGCTGACCTGTGCCAACCACCAGAGGGCAGAAGAAGAGACCCATCTGCAGGAGCTGCACTCTACTTATTGGCTCCACTGGAGCAGGAGACAGGCCTCCAGGCACTCAGGACCCCAGGGGAGGGATGGACCCAAAGCAGCTGCTGTGATAATTTCCCATCCTGTGCTTTGGTTTATGTCCTGTTTTTGTTTTCCTTCCTTGGAACATCCTGTGGTCAGGTCAATTGTGGCAGTGAGAAATCTCTGTCAAATCACTGCACTGCCTGTTCTCTGGGGATGGAGCCCTTTGGGCTGTAGAGTGTGTTCTTTTATGTTAATGAACATGTTTCACTAGCCTAAAATTCACCAAGCATTCCCAGGGAAACTCAAGAGGTGGTTTCTCCCAGCTACTCCCTTCTCCTCATCCTCAATTTGATTTGGGGTAATTACACCACCACTGGGTTTTCCCTGACTGAGGGAGACAGTGGGGGCAAACTATTGCATGCACGGATCAGCACTTCAGATGGTACCAGAGTCTCAGTCCTTGGGCAACTGGGGTTGAACAGTTAAATGGCTCTGGGTACTGGCAAGCAGCCACATGCCTTTGTCTCATTCTCATGTTCTCATTCTTTTACATTTATTAACCTCTAGGAGTGGTTGCTCCACAGCAAATGGAAACTCTGCTTTGCTTTTTGTGCAACCTTATGTGGCTCCCATCTGCAGGGGAGTGAGCCTAAGTTCGACATTCAGGAGTAGCTCTTGAAGATGTCCACAGCACACTCAGTGCAGGTGAAAGAGCTAGAGAAAGCTAAACATCTTTGGTTATGTGGAGTCAGAACTAACGTGCTGTCTGTCTAAACTTTCTGTGGAATTGCTCCCATGACTGACTTGCTATGTTTTTTAGAATCACATCCTAGATATTTTTTAAAATCCCAAAGCAACACCCATAATGGAGCCCTCCACATTCATCTCTAAGCATTAGTTCATCCCCAAGTACTGGCCTTTGGGAGATGTGGACCTCAGCTGGTGAACAGCCTGAGGCTGTGGACTCAGACCTCTGGTCTAGGAGTCTGTCCAGGGCACAGGGCGATGTGAACATTTGAGCAAAAGCTTCAGTTTATTTCTGCAGTCAGAAATGTTTTTCAGGGAAATCACTTCATAATTTCAGAGGAAGTGAAAGACATGTGCAAAGTGTAGATAGAAAAATTTTACTATGATTGCTAAGGAATTTCTCCTGGAAAGCCATTTCCAGTAGAAAGTGGTGTTGTATGGTCAGGTTATGGAGAAGAAAAATGAAATATATTATTGGCTGAGATAAAATCAATCTCACAGAGAACAAAACAGAATTATGTTTATTTGGGGCTTATCAGGACTGCAATCCAGGAGACACAAAATTCAAGCTGTCTCAGAAATGTGCTTCAGGTGTTAGAAGAAGATGGCCATTTCTATATTTTCAACTGCAAAAGGAACCATTAATTACATTTCTCGTTTGTCAAGAACTGGGATTGGTGCTGCAAAGGTCAAACTGTCTTGTCAGAAAGGATTGGACTCATTCTCAGGAAGCAAAGGGATAGCTCCACTCGTGGCTGGAAAGCCTGGTGGATTTTGCTCTGTTCAGCCTTGGTCACAAGGTCACTGCACTCAGGTGTTGTGCAGCGGTGCTTGTACGTGAGACCTGGTGAACAAGGTCTCTTGATTCTACTCTAAATGCCTGCACCAGAGGATCTGCACTGACTTTCTGGAGGGAGCAGAGCAGGAAAGAGACATGAGGACTTGAAAGGCACTGAGTGGCACCTTGCAGCTCAGGCCTTTCCTAAGCTGGCCTGTCCTGCCAGCTGTTGGCAAGTGCACTCCAGTGCATGGTGTGGAAGCAAGATGACTTCTTTGACCACTTGACAAGGACAGCTGGCACGATCAGAAGCACAGAGTTGTCTTTTACCCACCCTGTTGTCTTTGAGCCTGGCCTCTTCCTCTGTGCTATTATGGGAGGGGAAAGAAAGGACTGGCTGAGTAGGGAGGAAGCAATCCAAGCCAATACTGACACCAGGTGTGGGAGAGACACTGGAAGTGCCACCTTTGACTTGGTCCAAGTATTTTTCCTTTACAGTGCTTGGTACTTCTCCTTTGAAATGAATAAGAGACTTTTTTGTTTGAGTCTTTCTGTTTTCTGCAGGGATATACCACAGGTTAAATCCTTAAAATACACTTAGTTTTATCTGGCTCAGTAACATTTTACATGTGTAGACACCTAAACAAACAAACACTGCCTAATCAGGATTCCAACTCCGAGAGTATTCACTGAACCCTCCCTCTCCCTCTCCCCCTCAATCCTCTCCACAGGGAACTGCTGTTCTGACCTCTGCCTTCATCAGTTCATTTCTGCCTTGGAAGTTGAGTGGATACAATCATACATGTACACTCGGGGGTCTGGCTTCTGTGATGCTATGAACAACACTTGTGTAGATCTTCTATTTGGCATAGACTCTTGCTTTTGGGTCCCTACTAAGAATGGAGTCATTGGGACAGAGATTTGGAGAATTCACTGTTATTCAGGTAAGCATTTGAGAACTGGCAGGACAAATACCACTTAGCCATGAATAAAATACGTGTGTCCTGGGGTCATCTAGGAGCAGGCCCAAGTGGATGCTCACTCACCTCAAGGACAAGTGGTTGCTGCAGGCTGGCTTGGATCCTTTGCTCTGCCACTTTCCAGCTCTGTCAGTTGGGTAGGGTTGGTAACCAACTCTGCCTCAGTTTTCTCATCTGCAAAGTGTTCATAATGATAATGGTACCTACTTCCTGTCTGTCTACCTATCACACCATCTCCTCTACATGGTGAAATAATTCAACATAACTCTCATGATTAAAACAGTCATTCAGGGCTGGGCGTGGAGCTCAGTGGTAGAGTCATGCATGTTTGCCTAGCATGTAGGGCCCTAGGTTTCATCCCTACAGCTGAAAAGTGACTCTGACAAAGGTCAATGTCAGTTTGACCTTTGTAGCACCAATCCCAAGGCTCTTCACAAGACCTGTCCCATCGCCAGGCACTCTAGGGGTTTCAGCTCCATACAGGCATTGGAGATGCAAGCTGAGCCCCAAGGCTCAAGCAGGAGGAAGGATTCCAAGCTACAAGAGCTTATTCTGGGAGCACATCCATGCCGCTGAGTGTGTATGCAATGGAGGCCAACTCTGTTACTGAGAGCCCTCCAAATTAACTGCCATGTAGACTATAATAGTTATTAAAGGGAACACCATGAAAATGTGCCAAATTGAAGCTTGGTTGTACATCAGTAGAGTGCAGCACTGACTACAGAGATTATTCTGAATGTCGTCTAATGTTTGAGGATAAATATTTTATTGCTGATGATATTTAGTAAAAAAGATGAAATTTCATTGGTGTTATTACTGTATTAAGATCCTGTTCTGATCACGTATGTGCTTATTTTCTCCATGCAAGACAGAGTAATTCTATTTTCCACTGTGTTCTCTGGGACTTCTGAGGAACAGTCCGGAGTCATTGTCACAGATTTACTGAGAGCAGCCAGTATGGGCATCACAGTAATAGGGAGAATGGGTAAATTCAGCAGAGTCCTGGACCTCTCAGAGCTTACACCACATAGTAGGAAATGAAGAAGAGACCGTAAAAAGTAAACAAGTAACCCTATTATGCACACTGATAGATGTGTGAATACTGCCAAGTAGCACAGGGGGAGGGGTGACCACTGTGTAGGGATGTGTAAACCAGGTATGGTCCATCAGGGAAGGAGTGGGCCACATAGACACCAGGTAAATGGGAAATACCTGGGCCCTGGAGGAGGCCCTTGTGCATGGCTGGGGCAAGCATTGAGGATGCAGGAGGAGGAGTGGCCGGAGCAGGGCCTGTGGGCACAGGGGACACACTGAATGCCACTGAGGTAGGTGGGATCTCCCCAAGGCTCCCGTTTGAGCAGAGGAAAGATCAGCTCTGAAATATCTAGATTCTTCTAGAGTGACTGTGACTGCTGTGCTGGGGACAGATTTCTAGTAGGATAGGAATAAAAGTGTGGCAGTTAGTGAGGTGTATCAATTTCATTGGCTTTGGGATCCATCTGATAACTTGGGGTGTACTCTTCTGCGTGTCCGGAAGGATCCTGGAGACACAAAGTAGGAATCTATGTCCAGCCCCAGGCGCCCTTCCTCTCTGGCAGTGCTCCCTTCCTCTGCTTCCGGTTCTCATGAACTGAACCACTTTGGTCCTTCACACCCTTCCACCATGAGCTTCCTGCCTTGGGCCCAGTTGATCAGGCAGGGAATCCCCCTGACACTTGATCTACATTAAATTCTCTTCCCTTAAGTTATGGGGTTTGGGTTTTGTGGCCAGTGATGGGAAAGCAGTATGATCTAAGTGGGCAAAACTGAAATCAAAGAGCAGCCTGGGAATCCACGTGAGAGATGGCAGCCCTACTATTGGATGTGGGAGAAGTGATAAAATTCAGGTATGGAAGGCTGGATTTGTGCTGGGATAGATGTATGTGTGTGTGTGTGTGTGTGTGTGTGTGTGTGTGTGTGTGTGTGTAATGAGGAGGATGGCCAACTCTAAAAGTTTTGGCTTGGGCCTCATACACTCTAGTAAAGAACACTTGGAAGCAAAAGGTTCACAGAGGTCCCAAGTTCAGTCTGCCATGCTGGGTTTGAAGGGCCTGTGACCACATGGGCAGAGATGAGGAGGAGCCTGGGGCTGACTGAGAGTGCCAGGCCCTGAATGCTGTGTCCTCTGCAAACCTGTATGTTGAGATCCCACCCCACAGGGTGATGGTGTGTGCAGGTGACACTTTGAGATGTGATGAGGTCATCATGAGAATCAGGTACCTATGAGTGGCATTGGTGCTCTGTGCATGGGAGGGTACAACTTAGTGAGAAGTCTGTCCCACCAGGGGCTTTGCAGCAGAACCTAGCCTTTCCCTTGATTTTAGGTTTTTACTCCAAAAATTATGAGAAATAAGTGTCTGTTGTTTAAGCCACCAAGTCTCTGATACTTTGCTACAGCAGCCCAAACACTAAGATGAGGACATTCCCTGACATTCAGTGGGTCAGGACAGTGGGGGAAGAACCAGTCATGGAAACAGAAGGAACAGAGGAGAGAGCACTGTTCTGGAAGCTGGAGGAAGCAAGTGCTTCTGGTAGGAGGAGAGGACATCCCTGTGTGTCCAGAAGGTTGGAGGTGGGGCCCTCGGGATGGCTGAAGATTAAATAAATCAGTGCGCTGGCCTCTGCAGGCTCTCAATGCAAGTGTCAATATTAATCACTACATTATACTGTTTTAGTATCAATGTCTTAACAACTATCCATACGAAGACATTACTCAGTATGTACAACACTAGGACATCAGAGGGATGCTGGTTCTCTGAGAGGCAAATGAAATCTTCCTACAGGTTGAGGAGAGAAGAATTCTGATTTCTTTATCCCTATATTTCTAGAGTCATGTTGCACATGCTCCACTCTAGATGCAGCAGTTGCTCTGAGAAGAACTTGTTTCTTGCCTTTCTGGGAGGCTCTTCAGCTCCTCTGTGTCCTTTCCCTGAGTGCACCTCATGGAGCCATTCACATGTCCTTTCATGCTTTGCAGTGAATGGAGTGATGATGTGTCTACCTTCATGAGCTAAAAGGCCATTTGTCTGTTTCTTTTCTTTGATTATTTCTTGCCAGTTCTGATTTTTTTCTGCCAGTTGAGTAAGTTCATCACTATAAGGACCACATGTATGACGTTGGCAAAGATACCCAGATGCCTATGACCTGAGAGTCTGGGAGTCTTGCTGAAAAGTTACTCTTGATGTCTTACACCTGGGCCCCCATCCTACAGGTACGGAGAGGACTTTTCAGTGGTTACTCATTTCTACCAGTTGTGAACTTCTGGAAGAATCATTGGTGAGGGTCTTTCAGGCATTGTTGCTCTTTTCTCTAACACAACATGTCACTTCACTTGGCTTTGCCTGTTCCTAGCTGGTTGCTGGTCACTGTCATGACAGCCTCTCCATAGGACACATTTTCAGGACAAAGAAGATAGATAAAAGTCCAGGCCATCTGGAGTCTTTGGGCCAACCTGAAGGAAGGTGCGGTGGCCGAGGCTTGAATGTAGCCATTCAAGCTAAGCCAAGGATCTGAACTACTTTGTGGCTCACTCAGAGTTTTCAGAAGTTTCTTAACTGATCTCACAGCTCCCTGCTTGTCCGAGCTCTCACTCACCCTTGTCAGTTTTCCACCCAGCATGTCTGTTTTATTGTAACAGGTCTGCTCCCTGCTCGAGCCCTCTGATGGCCTCCATTGCATTCAGGTAACATTTTGCCCTTGTGGTCCTGCACAACCTGACCAGGTTCTCAGTTCTTCCCTATATTTCTTGTTCCTGTGCCAATGGCACATCAGCCACCATGGCCTCCCTGTCGTACCTAGAGCAGGTCAGGCACAGACCAGTCTCAGGATCTTTTCTTCTGCCAGCTCTCCTTGCTGGAAGATCTCTTCTCCAATACTCATGGGGCTGCTCACTCTGTCTCTTCCATGCCACCTTCTCAGTAAGGGTTTCCTTTGGTATTAATGAGAAAGAAGGTGGGAGAGAAAGAGAGAGGCTAAAGAATGACACTTCATCTATTTGGGAATAAGCAGGGAAAGTTGCTATGTAGACCAGCACATCACTGACCCTGGATATTCTTAAAGGGGATAAGGTAAAGGGAAGATTTTGAAGACAAAATAAGGAGGATTCAATGTGTGGTTTTGAAACAAAAATTGTTGGCCACAGGATCAAGAGCTGATCCAAGATGGAACCATTACTGGATGCACACTCTTGTAGGAGTATCCTCATGCCTGGCTGTGGTTCTGCAGGGGTCTCCTGTGATAGTTCTTGTTATTGAACACATATATATGAGATTCCCTTCTTTAACACTTCTTTGTGTTATTTCATTTTATTTTTAGGGTGCTTTGATACAAGTGATTCCAATTTGATTCTGACAATTCTCATATTACCTAGTGTAAAATTCAGTTTCCTGTCCCCCTGCTCCTCACCCTCCATCTCCCCTGTATTGTTTCTTTCTACTAGATTTCTTCCCTGGGGCACAGGAAACAGTCAACTACTTGCATCTGAGGTAGGCCAAGCAGAGCTTGACTTCGTTATGTCATAGCTGAGTGATGGAAGTCACAGATCTGCCAGAATCCTTGGTCTTCACAGTTGAATAAACATCATATACAGGATATGTGACTCAAAATAGGCCCAAAGGACTCATTTCTAATATCTTGATGAGGATAATTTGCAAAGGAAAAAGCATTCTTCACTGAGACCTTTGATACTTAGAGTATAAGTGGAGTTATTGGGACTATGTGGCCATTATACAACAAGATAGGGTGAGAAGATGGCACAAGGTTGGCCTTGAGTCCACCAAGGGCCAAGAGGACAGAATAAAACAGCAACGAAAAGGAGAAGGAAGAGGAGGAGGAGGAGGAGGAGGAGGAACTTCTCCCAGGCACAAGTGATAGCTGGGAGTCCACAGTCAAGAAAACTCGGCTTCTCCTAAAGCAGTGATGTCAAAATAACAAGATTGGATGCTGTTTAATTAGGCATTTCCTAACTTCTTACACATGCTGAGCCATTTTTACAGAAGGCAGGTTCAGTGTGAGATTTGAGGGGGAAACTATGCGATCGTTGATACTGCCTCATTGCTTCTAACAGCAAAACCTGGAGAAATATAAATATCCTCCAACAATAAAATGAGAGGCTGAGTTATGACATGTCCATGCATGAGCAAGTCATGTAGCCTTTAAAAATCATATTTCAAACAACTTTTAGTACAGTGGAAAATGCTCATGATATAATGTTGATACAAATTTATATAAACAGTATAATACTAATGCTGTGTTTTAAAAATCTTTACAGATGAAAGAGATTGGAATGAAATACACCAACACATAATAGTGTGTTTCTCTGGATGGCAAGATCATGATTCATTTTAATTTTCTTTTTATCCTCATTGAATTTTTCCAAAGAAGTTTAACTTTCATGATCAGAAGAGGAAGCCACTTTTAAAGATAAGAAAAAAGAGGCAGAATGTTTTACTAGCATTTGGATCTGCAACGTCTCCTAAAGGCTTGTTTGTTGAACACTGGGCCCCAGAATGGTGTTGTTGGCTGGTGCTGGGTCCTTTAACAGCTGGGTCTTTATGGGAGGCCTTCACATCATTGTAGGCGTGGCTCCAAGGGAGGAGATAGTAGGGCCTCACCCCTTCCTGTTCTTTTTTGTTCCCTGGCCAGCAAATAAGTGGTTTTGTTCCACCATGTTTCCCTGCCATGATGTGCTGCTTTGCTACAGGCCCAAAGCATTGGGGCCACCCAGCTCTGGTCTAGAGGCTCTGAGAACACAAGCCAAAGTAATGCTTTTCTCTTTCTAATTTGATCATCTTAATGATCTTGTGACAATCACAGAAAACTGATGAGCACACCACTAATGATTGGGTTGAGACTTTTCTTAAAATTAAACTATTCTTCCCACATAATGGCCCAGAAGCCATTCATTCCATTACATATTAGAGTTGTTCCCAAATGCATGCCCATCTTCTTTGTTGGTCTTGGTCTCCTGCATGGCAGACCCCAAGTGTGGTCCTTGTTGATCGCTATAGGAGTCTGAATGGGACATGTCTGCCACCTGTCATGTCCTTGGCAGGCTAAATTGCAAGTATGTGGTCTAAGTCTGGCACTAACAGACACAAGCAGAGAAATGATGAGATGAAAGAGAGGCAAGAAGTCACCCTAAGAAAAGTACTCACTGGAGGGCAGCATGGATATTCTGCTTTACTTCTCTGTGCCTCATTTTACTCATCTGTAAAGTGGGAATAATAACCATCACCTCTTCCTGGCACCACGTAAGGTAACATGGCTTTGTGGAAGTAATGTGGTCTCAGCGTGGGGCACATGAAAAGTTCTGGAGAAGTTGTGGTTCTGTTAGAGGCTCTTGCTCAGAACTACCCTTTGAAGAGCCTGGGGTCCCAGCAGGGACCAGGCTTGGTAGCTGTGCAGCTGAGGCTGTGCTTGGCTCGTCTGTTCTCCTCCCACATTCTCCTTTTTGTCTGCTTGTTTGCAAACTTCTTTCCCCTGTAGGATAATAAACCCCTTGAAATGGAGAATTTATTAAACTTTATATACCCTTAGATACGTGGCACCTGGCAGATACTAAATAAAACATATTTAATTAACTTAAAATAATGTGTTTGTTTTTCTTCCCAGGTGCCCTGCTTTTTCTTTTTGAATCACAGCATTCTTAAACTCCAGCAGAAACAGTCTGCTCTCTTTATAGCTGGTTCTGAGAGAGAGACAGCCTTCGCTTCATCTTCCAGCAGGAGGTCAGAGATGCAGCCAGAGGTCCTCGGCTCTTGGTTCACAGCTGAGTGGCAGGGACTATACCCCATACCCGGGGCCCCAGCCCCACAGGGACAGTCACGGCTCTCTCTCCTGAGACCCATCATCAGTGCTCCCTCTCTCCTATCCCCTGCAGCACCCCTGTAGGCACAGCTCCACGGCCCTCAGTAAATGTTCCAGTGATGCAGATTTGCTGGTCATAAACTTCAGCCGGCCCACGGCTGGACACTTGCTATTAGTCCATGCCTTGGCAGGTAGGTGGGGAAGAGAAGAATCACAGGACACATTCCAGAGCCAGAGAGAAACAACGGCCTGTCTTCCGGTCCTGGGGGAGTTACCTAGGAAGTGAAGGCCACTGAGAATTCTAATTCTGTCTTGCTGAGTCACTTGCCTTGGTAGGTTAGGCAACTCCATTAACTCGATCCTTCTGAAAGCCACCCTCTGGCCCAGGGAAAAGCCAGTGGTTGTGACCTTTCTCTCCTGCAGCAGGGTGGGAAGTCATGGAAACAACCCCTGTGTTTTTCAAGCATAAATGCTAATTGACAATAACCAGTTGCCTGGTTGATTTAGGAGCCTCTGGAGAAAGCTTCCTGCTTAACCTGTGAATAAGGCACTCAGTGTGATTATGAGGTTGCTGTCATTCATCTTGGCGTAGGAGCTTGTGTCTGCTGGGGCCTGACTCATGGCTGAGTTCCCCTGTCACCGGATGTCACAAATAATGCTGCTATTCAAAAGAGGAGGGAGGCTAGCAGCAGGGCTTAGAAGTGACTTTTAAAAAAATTATAAACCTTATTTCTGTGTCTTCCTGAATATCCCAAGGCCTTTCAAGAGGAGACACAATGGTCTCTGTTTGCTGGTGAGACACAAGAAATAAAAACCACATTATGTGTAATATCCCTGAAGCCAAATTACAATATTTACCTCTGCATGTTAACTTGATGTGCACAACTATCTATGCTTAGAACAGAAGATGTAAGAAAAGGTTCAATGAACAGCCACCTGTGTGTGGTGAATAATGTTGTTCCAACAGACACAAAAGTTGTGGGGGAGGATGCAGGAATGGGGGAGGAAGTGGAGCTCTGGAGCATCCTTTAGAGAGAGAGGGAAGAGTGAGGAGCTGGCCATACTGCAGAGGGGTGGTCCTTTTGTCTGTCCCACTGGAGGTGGCAAGACACGATTCAACAATCAGGTTGTCACTTCCCCCTCTGAACTACTATTGATGTCCCAAGTGTTCCTGTATCAAAGATCAGGATGAAGGAGCAATAGGGCAGCAGGGCAAACTCAAGGGGCATCTGGGGGCCTAAGGCAAAGAAGGTAGAGTCATTCACTAGAGGGTCTCCTGGGGCCTTTGTGGCGGCCTCCAGACTGCCAAGGATACATGGAGACCCAGAAGTATGCTACACATCTTCCAGCTCCTGCCTTGCTGTCTCCTCCTCCACTCCCACATTTGAACACTCTGATACCTCTTCTAACTTTCCTCTCAGAATCACAGCAGTGACCATGTTCCCATGTTCCTGTTCCTTGCAAACTTACAGAAGCTTAAGAATACAGAAAAGAACACAGAAAGAGTAATCCCCACCTAATTCTAGGGTCAAGAATCAGTACCTCAGTCTTACTTCTACTCACACTTTTAAGCATATATACACACACACTTATGTGTAGATATTGCATACAGTTGGGTTTATAAATTATATATCATGAGGATTTTCCATGGCCAGAAACATTCAAGTCCATGAGAGGCATACTACATAGGATTCCATTATGTGATGGCCCACAATCCCATACAGGTAATTATGTTGTTTCTAATATTTTATTGGTATAACTATTATTGTGATAAAACTTATTATTCATCTCTAAATAGTAGGATTTTCTTTCAGGCTTAGAGTTTGGATTTCCTACATGCCTCTATAAGGCAGGGTCCAAATCCCCAGATTTGGCCACATACTGAGGCTGGCTGGGGAGAATCAGAAAGTACTGGCTTGGTCACTTTTATAGTCACTGGAACCAGTAGCCAACACCCCTCACTTAAAGAAGGAAAGGTTTATTTTGGCTCATGGTTCCAGTCTTCAGCTGGTGGGCTCCAAGGTGAGATCACATGACAGAGGAGAGCTGTTCTGGTTATGGTGTCAGGTAAGTGGAGCTGAAGGGGCAGCCAGGAAGGAAGACAAGTCCATCTAAACCATGCCCCAGAGACCCATTTCTTTCACTAGACCCCATCTGCTAATAATAACTTCTATTATCCAGTCATCCCTGTAATCTGTGGTTTGAACCATAGCAGTACCCAACCCCAGAGACTGTGGGTAGAGTGGGCCAGGGTGGCCGAGCTTAGAATTTTACCGCTTTCAGGAACGTTTCATGGGATTCTACTAGAAATGGGACTTATTGTGCTACATTGTTTTGAGGGCTGCTTTCCCTGGTAGGTGAGAGCAGGACTGTAGCTGTGTTGGAATCCTGTCATCACTTTGCTGACGGCTGCCCAGGGCCTGATGACCCTTTGGATATCAACGTGTGTAGTCAAAGTTGGCCAGGAGGATGTGGCTTTGGCCTTGTGCTTTCCAGTGCTTTTCTCTCACCAAATCAACTTCTTTCAGTGTTTGGATTTCTCATTGTGAAGTGACCGGCCACACAAAGGAAGCAATTTAAGGAGAGAAGTTCACAATGCTCACTTTTCATAATAGACTTTCTTCCTCTCATATAGATACAAACAGAAAACAAAAGAGTGATAGCTACATCGAAAGTATCAGCAGTCAGAAAAACTACACACGAAGGCAGCAGCAGCATAGAGCTCTAGAAAAAGACATCTAGTTCCTTGCACTTTTACTAGTGTGTAAATGACTGATATTCAACTCTGGTTTGGAATAGATTTTAACAATGTGATATTGCCTTAAGGTAATCCACCAAGACAGTGTCCTCAGAAAGCTATGAAATTTTGCTTCTGTATCCTTATTTCATAATTTATCTCTTACGAGACAAACCATGGAGGCAGAGAACCTCAAATTCCAACAAAACCAACAGATTAAACTCTGCTTTGTCTGTTTGGAAGCTAATGATGCTGCCTTCTTCCACGAGGCAAGGACAACGCTAGGGACATGGTGTCCTTAGAGCAAATGAGACTCCGGCACTCAGCTTGTTTGTCAAGCCTCAGGCCTTGGCACATCTTGTGTGCTGTCTTGAACTGTGGGCTGTAGCTTTCTTGCCAGCCTTGTTGCTGGTTTTGCAGTTTTCAGCCATTGGCAGGGCCTGCTCTGGGCTCACTGACAATCCCTTGACCGACCACTGAGCGTGATTCCAAGCTCCGAATGGACATGCAGAGCTTCTGAGACCAGTTGTTAATGTCCAGGAATTTCAAGCCAGGTGTTTAACACTATCATTATTAAAAATTAGTCTGTAAATCTATGGTTTAATACATTATATTAAAACAAAGGTAAATACCATCATTTTTCACTTCTGAGCTATTTTTCTACCTTTTCCTATTTTCTATGATTGTGAGGTTATGAACATTGATTGCATGTGTGTGTGTGTGTGTGTGTGTGTGTGTGTGTGTGTGTGTGTGTGTGTATGCTCATGTGTGTGTGAAACCTTTTAACGGTGTGCTGTAAACACTTCTTGGTAACTATGGAATCACTTTGACAACTTGGCCTCGGCCTTGCTGGGATTGTTTTGACCACCAGAATAAGAAAAGCTGCAGGTTTAGGTTTTTACTTTTTCTTTTCCTGGAGCCAGAATGTTGCTCATTTTGTTCCCTGAAGAGTCTGGAGACATCTCTGGTCGTCATGTTTTGTGTCGAGGCTGCTACTGCTATCTTCAAGATGGAGGCCAGGGTGCTGACAAACATCCTGCAGTCGGCATCACTGTCCCACAGGAAAGAGCTATACGTCCCCATTAATGTCATTAGTGTCATTAATGTCACTCCTAATGGACCTTGGACTAAGCAGACCAGACTGTACCAGGTCAGCCTGCTTTGCCCTCAGCCTTCAAGTAGGGATGAAAGGACCAGTGAAGAGCATGAAGTACGCAGAGAAGGACCAAGCTCCACTACACCACTGTCCCCCTGGGCAGAGCAGAGGTGATTTTCCTTTAGGGGAAAATTCCAGGAGCACAAATATCACTCTTCACTTGGTCCTACCTCTACACTCACTCTGTCTTTTCCCAAAGAAAGATGCTCAGGCTTTGAGGGTGGGTCAGTTCCTTTCACCAGAACAGGAAATAAGATCTGAATGTCAAACTTGCAGAGCAGAAATCCCACTGAGCCTGGTGCTTCCTGATGGAGTTGTTGGGGGCTGGTCAGATAACTTTGCTGGGCAGCTCCATGGACATGGTGACATTGCTGGCCTTGTACTTGGTGACACAGCCACTCAAGGGCTGTCACTTGGGTGTTGAAGAGTTCACACTTAAGGGGACCATCTGCAGAACTGACCTCTGAACTTTGGAGTTTTTTTAATCCATATTTTCACCACAGATGCAGGTTTTTAAATCACAGTGCCAAGCATGTGGCCTATGTGACACACTGCAAGTACTCAAGGAATACTTAAATGAATGAATGGGGAATGAATGAGGTTCAGACATAAAGTGACTTTCCAAGGATCACCCAGTGAAAAAGCATGGCCATTTTCCTGTTGTTCCCCTTTCCCAATCTGTGTCATTTGGAGTGGATCCCGTTCTTGGGGCTCTTGTGTCCTCTTCCCATCTGCATCTGTGCAGGGGCCTCTCTTTCTAGGTAGATTCCAAGGGCCAGTAGATGCTGGGGCCATGCAGGAGGTCAGCCTGGAACTTGCACAGAGTAGGAGATCACCAATGCAGGCCCAGACCCTGTGTGTCCTGGTCTTACAGCTGACTTCCCAGGCTTTGTGCAGTCCTATTCCTTGGGCTGTTCCAAGTCAGCCTGCCAGTTTTTGTCCTTATTAGTATCTTCTAATTTGTGACTTCTAATTAGTTTCCTCAAAATTTGCATGAGCAAGAAATTGACAAATCAAAACCAAAATGAACGTGTACATACACACATACTGGCAGTTGATGTTCATTATTCAAGTTGTGTCCTATAAAGGCACTGAAAATACTGAAATAGTCAACGCTGAGGGAATACCTGGCTAGGGGAATGTGAGCCTCCAGTCATCGCACAGCCCTTCAGACCCCAGAGTAGGTGGAAGAAAAGGATCTGCGTCCCAGCAGTGTGGGCCACGCTGATCCTCCTTGGCACATTTTAAATTTGTGAGTCTGTAAGTCAAGTTAATATTAGTGACGTTTTCTTTTTCTTCTTTCATATGAACAGTCCTGATTAATTTATCCATTTAGTAAGAAATGCTTTTTACTGTGCTCTAAAAATGAAGTACAACCAATCCTGCCTTATTCTGAGAACAGGAAGCTCTGCAGCTGAGGCATTTTATATAAGAAAGCTTTTAATGAAAATGTCCTCTCCCCCTACAAACATTCAGTGATACTCTCTGGGCATCAACTCCAGACACTAAAGCAGTCTTTTGTGGGTAAAAATTGAATAGGATGGTCTAAACCTTCAAAGATCATGGGTTAAATTTATTTCAACTTTTAATACATTTTTGTATGTGGCAAAGAAAAAATAATTTTCTTCCTACTGTTTGTTTTGCTCAGCTGTGGAGATGCTGCACTGAAAACAAGCAAAAGTTCCCATGGTGTACAATAGCAAGGAGCATGCTGCATGGGGGCTGTGAAGGTCTCACTTGTGCTCAGGGCTGGGCTTGGCTGGGGTTTGGCTGATCTGGACAGGCTTGGTGTGGTGGCTGGGTTCCTTCCTTCCCATGCACAGATTGACCATGATGGCTCAGGAACACGCTATAGCAGTGAGCAAGTCTGTTCTCACCTCTTAGACCAAGGGGCTCTCATGTGATGGCAGAGCTGCAACACAGGAAGATGTATGAGGCCTTTGAGAATGTAGACACCTTTCCAGTTCATTTTGGATATTAAAGCAAGTTGTGTGGACAAGCCTAAAGTTGAGGGGTCAAGAAAATGATGCCTGCTTATGTGAAAGAGATCAGAAAGTTGTATAGCAAAACATATGCACACAGAGTGCTGAAGAACGAGTCAGTAATGCAAACCACTGCATCATTCAGCACTCTAAAGCTTCCTTCTAGAAGTCTGTCCACTCGAGCTGAACACTGGACAGAAGCATTCACTTAGGGATGGCATCTACTTCTTCGGGTTGCTCAGTTGAACTTGTGACCTTGCCCCGGCTTTCTCCTCTCTTGGCCTTGCTTTTGTCAAATAGGATATGTAGCTGGAGGTACTGTCTGAAGCTGGGCCTGGAAAGCTGGAATTGGTATCTTTATAATGGGCCCTTACTGTGAACTCTTTAGAGGTAAGGCTCAGCTCCTTCCCAGTTGCATTCTGCAAATTGCTAAATCCCAGAGAGGCGAATAGTAATGGAAATGCATTAGGTTAGAAGCGATCTTGAATTTATGTACTTGGTTCCCAAACCATCCTGGGAAACTCTTGGCATCAGGCTAATTGTGATCATTCTTTCAGTAGGAGTGTGTTCTGGTTGTAGGACTGGATAAGTTGCGTTATTTTCTTTAATGCCTTGCTTGATTTTTTTCTTCATGTAAAATATGATGCATTACTTCCATTAAACAAATTAAACTGCTTAGGTCAGGAAGGCTACAAGAAGGAGCAGTGGCATGCTGATAAATGTTTAACAACCAGTTCTCTGGAAGAAAAAGCCCGATCTGTACCTTTTGCCAATTTCCGTGTATAAATCCTCACACCATGCCTGATTTAAGGCTTTCAATCCAGTGATGTCTCTCAGTGGAGAATTGGGAAGATATGTACCCATAAGAGCCTGCTCCTCCCTACTGAGCTGGAATCTGTGAGTTTGCTTGCCATGTGTTCCTCAGGGGAAATGAGACACTGTGTGTGTCCTGCTTACACTTTCTCAGAAGGTAAGGTTTGAGCAGGATGAATCAAAGTGAATCCAGAGTGTCTGTGGGAAGAGATTTGTCTGAAATCAGGCAGATTAATGGTGACAATGACATTTTCTATGTTTCCCCCTGTAGTGACGACTCACCTGCTAAGGTCCTTGTTCAGTACTCCACAGCCCATCGACACAGTCACTCCTCACAAAGCCCTATACGGTGTGTTCTGTTGGAGAATTTAAGGCATAAAAACTAAATGACACCATTCTGGTTAAACAGTGAATTCAAGGTTCAGATCCAGGTATTGCAGCTCAGGGTCTTGGTTAGAAGTCATAAACATATCTTGGCACTTTCTCACTGCTAGAAAAATAAAAAGTGGGACCAGTTCTCCTTTCCCTTCTTGTACATGTCCTTGTCATTGTATCAGTTAGATCTTATCTACACCTTCCATGGGCAAAAGAATATGTCTCCTGTAAGATGAAGGATTGAGCATCATCTTTACCAAGCAGGGTGTGCCACTGGGGCGAAGACAGAGGCAAGTGTGGCTTCTGTTCACTCACAAGAGCTGTTTGGCAACACTTCTGGAATCTTGCACACCATTGTTAAAAATTAAGTTGCATAAACTTACAACCATTATATGAACAGTCCAGAGAATAAATACTCACCAGTCATCCCTCCTTAAGGATTTTGCTGTCCTTGGTGCACTTGGGATCTCTGTATCCATAGCATCTGGACAGTGGAGACACCTATACAGTGGTGGCCACTGAGCTTCTCTTTCCAACCCCAAGCTCAGTGACAGCAGAGTAGTAGCTTGAAGCTTTCCATGGCAGAGGATTTGGACACAGAAATCAGTTACAGTCTCAGAGCAGGGTTTGACTTACTGTTTCACAGATTTGCTAGACTTAAGAGGGTGATGGAGAAGATGTTACAAATGCTGTACACTGTACCATGTCTGTAGCTGTTACATCGTGAATAGCACACAACATATACATTTCCCCAATATTTGAAAACATTCTTCACTTTAGTGAAGCCTCCTGCATTGTCCACAAATAAGTGATATTTTAAAAAGCAGATTTGGGGACACTTTTTCTATCACTTTTTTCTGATTTGTCAACAACCAGCATTCCAGATGGAAATATATTTCTCCTGGCTGCCCCTACATATGAGAATTAGACAAAAAGCAATGAAAGAAATCTGGATTTTTAGTCAAGATTCTCAATTCAAAAGTGGATAGAACATATAAAAATTGGTTCTCAAGATATTAGCCACTAGGGAAAACAAGAAACAAATAAATTGAGATCTGCCATCACCCCACATCACTGCTGAAATAAAAGTTTCAGGGTAGCCAAACAGGAGAATCTGATGTAGGATTAGAGACAGAGGGATCTGGTAGAGTCCCTGAGCCAAAGAGATGGAGCTAGAAGCAAGAAGTTGCCAAGGTGGCTGTGGCATCGTAGCAGAGTCTCAGAGGAGAGTGCATTTCTCAGGGTGCTTCTTAGTGTGGTAGCTGGGTATCCCCAGTCTCCAGCCATTTCTTTCAGGTTAAAGCCTGCAGAGTAAGTCATTGTCACAGACCTTTCGCATGTTGCAATGATGGACTAATGTAGAGACACGTGTAGTTTGAAATGGCTTCTTCACATTGTAAACTATAGTGAGAAATCAGATTTGTGTATCATTGCTCATCACATTACACTCACTCACCTAGGCAGTGAGCGAGCTGGGCTGGATTATTCACACTACATCTGTGATGCAGCACCGTGAAAGGCAAGGAGACAGTGGTGTGTGCTACTTTGCAATGCACCAGCAGCTTATGGACACCTTTCTCTTCCACAGAGGCAAGAGGCAGGTTCTCAGGACAGACGTCAGTGACTGTCAGCCTGAGCCATGCAATGGAAGCTGAGGTTGTTACATCTACTGGAATCAGAGTTGTGAATAAGTGGAAAGAATGACTATTTCTTTATTGTGTAATTATTTCAAAGCATGTATTAGGAATTGTGATGAGGAAGTTGGTACGCTGATCAGCAGGCCAGGTGGGCTGTGCAGGGAAGGGCCCAAGCACTCGGACTGGCAGCAGAGAATCAGTTGCTGCAGCATCTAAGGAGAGAGAGAAGCTGGCCTCTGACATTTCCCTAGAGGTCACTCCAGATGGCTGCTTCCAGAAATCATCCTATGCCAAGTGCAGGCATCACAGTCACAGGACACACTCAACATGGAATAAGTGCTACTACTGTTGCTGTTTAGCTACTTTCACCTGGAACTATGTTTGTGCCACTTGTGCCCCGGGGCCTTTGCATTGGAGCTAGAGGTTCCTTCAGATGCAAAACACAGGTTCAGAAAGTTATTTCCTCAGATCTCCTGGTGGTGTTTGTCTGACTCCAAAACTTGCATGTTTGACATTCATATTACAGAATTGTTCTTGGAGAATGGTGCCACTGTCAGTGTCTACACTGCACTCGACTATTGAACACGTAAATCAAAGGATACAATTATTTGCATGCTCAAAACCACCCTGCTATGTTCATGAGTTTGTGAGCCTCAGTTTTTCCACTTGTCTATTGGTCCATAGTACCTGCCCCACTGATCTGTGTACTGCAGCTGGCTTTGGATGAGATATTAATGAGCTACAGCATGGCTGCTCTCACTGTTCCCAAGGCTATTGCTGCAAACAGAGCTCAGGACAAGAATCCTCCCGCAGCAGCTCCCACACTCTGCATGCGGTGTTGCATGGTGGGCTTTGATTAGACCCAGGCAAATATGCTGGCAGCTGAAAGTAACCTCTCCGCCCCACCAGGCGATGCTGGTGGCAGGTGACTATTCTGAGAAGTGTGGATAACTCTGAGGCTGGGCAACAGTTCTGGAGAGGGAAATCCTGGGGAAGATGCTACTTCTTGCAGAGCTTGCAGGCTGGCAGGCACCTCTGCAGCATGGAGTGTTTGTGGTAGGGTGTCCTTGCCATCTCTGCAGAGGGCTGACCCTACCTGCCCTCCGTCACTGGGACCCGGTAACAACTCCTTCCAATGTCTCCACTGTGTTCTCCAAATGTGAGGGTCTCGTTATGTCAGCAGGTAAAATGATTCAGCTAAAATTTACGCAGAGAAATTTGCCATGCTCAGGTGATGAAAAACCTTACTAGGGAGCCCCAGCTGTTTTAAGTCAAAAGTCACAATGCTGTAGCTGTTAAAAATCCTCCACAGTAGATTTTATTTGACTTTCCGCTCTCTAGGAGCATCTCTCCTCCACAATGTGTGGAATCTGCTGTGGCGTGGTGTGCATAGTCACACAGTGCCTGGGGTACTGTGATTCATTTTGGCTGCTCAGTGACTTCATTCCCTGGGGACTCTGGCCTCTGAGCCAGGAGGGCCCCGGACCATCTATAGTCCAAAGTCTACTCACTTCTTAATTTTTAAAATTTAAAGAGTGTGAAATAATTTTATACTGAACAGAATGACGAATGCCTGAAAACCTGTACTACCCAACCTAAGAACTGGGTTGCTATTCTTCCTCTGGACCCCTGCTGATGTTGTGCATGACCCCTGACCCAGATGTAACCTCTCCTTTGTATTTGCAGCCATCTTGCATTTATTTATACGTTTTCACATCTGTATGGTTGACCCATCAATATATCCATTTTTCTGTGCCTTTAAATTTTTTTTTTTTTTTAGGTTTTTTGAGACAGGGTCTCACCTTGTATTTCAGGCTGGCCCTGAGCTCAGCCTCAAACTCAAATCACAGCAATCCTCCTGCCTCTGCCTCCCGAGTGCAGGGATTACAGGTGTTAGCCACCACGCCTGGCACTGTGTTCTGTGGTGCTGATTGCTGTTGGGGTGTGAGTCTCCACACCCAGTACAGGTATGTGGTTACCGGGGATTGAATTTGGGCCCTTGCACTTGCAAGACAGGCACCAGAACCACTGAGCTAAATCCCCAGCGCCTATGTACCTTTAAATTTTAAAATTTGATTCATACTCAATATTTTTTCTGGGGTTTGCTTTTCCCTCAACATTGATTTTGAGCTTCACTCACTCTGTTCTGAATTTGGATAGCTCATTTCCAAAGCTTGCTAGCTAGACTATTCATCTTCTAATTTTATGGAAGTTTTGCTCTATACTTTTCTCATTTTATGTGTAGCACATATCTTAATCTGTTTCTCATTGCTATAATACAATAACTGGGGATGGATTATGTGTAAAGAAAAGAAATTTAATTCACAGTTGTGGAGGCTAAAAGTTCAAACAGTACCCTTTGGTGAGTCTCCCCCTGCCCCATGTCATGCTGCATCATAGTAGTGACATCATGGTAAAGTGTATGTGACAGCAATCACATGGAAAGACAGGAAGCTGGGAGACCAGGAAGGGACCATTTGTGTTCTTTGATAGCAACTGCTTTTGTTGGAACTAGTAGGGCCCCAGGAGAAACATCTTAACCTACTCCAAGGGTAATGCTCCCAGTGACCTCACTTCCTCCCACTAAGATCAGCCTCTTAAAATACCATCACCTCCCAGCATGGCCACACTGAGAACAAACTTCCAACACAGGAAGCTTTGTGGACAGCTCAAGCCATTTCCAAATCACAGCACAGTGTCAGTGTTGACACACTTTCTGAACTTAATTAATTCTGAAGTTAATCAATATTTTAAATTTTTTCCAGAATAAGAGTAGACTTTTTCTTCTTTTTTTGAGACAGGGTCTTGCTTTGTAGTTCAGGCTGGCCCTGAGCTCAGCCTCCAACTCACATCACAGCAATCCTCCTGCCTCTTCCTCCCGAGTGCTGGGATTACAGGTGTGAGCCGCCATGCCTGGCACTGTGCTCTGTGGTACTGATTGCTGTTGGGGTGTGAGTCTCCACACCCAGTATGGGTATGTGGTTACTGGGGATCGAACTTGGGCCTTTGCCCAGAACCACTGAGCTAAATCCCTGGCCCAAGAGTAGACTTTCACCAAGTGACTCTGCTTACCCTGTTATCTCTGAAATACATTTAATTTTTAGCATTTTAATTTAGTTCTGCTTTTTAGCCCTTCTGAAAGTTTGATTTGATTTTTCCATGTTTTCATCATGTTTGTCCAATTATCTTTTTAATATTTCATATCTTCTTTCTGGAATTTCTTTTAGCAAATGTTTATTAGTGTGTGTGCTCAGGGGTCTGAAAATGTCTTTATTTTGACCTTAATCTTAAAATACAGATTCAATCTATGTGTGATCCTATGTTAAATTTTTCTCAGTGTACTGACAATGTTTTTTGTTATATTCTGACTTACCACTTGATGATGTGGAGTGGAACTTGATTGCAATCATCTTTGTAGGTGACCTGTCTTTTCTCCCTGTGTGATTTAATATTCTACTCTTTGACATGTCTACATCTTTGCCATTGTGCCTGACTTTCTTGCTTCTAATTTTGCTTGGAATATATTCCTCTTATTTGATTTTCTTCATGATTTCTGGAAAATTTCAGTTATGGTGTCTTTGAATATGGCCCTCTCTCATTTCCTGCAAAAGGGCTCAATCTATTTTAAAGTAAGTGGGGCACTTGTCCTGGGCACAGAATTAAGGAGTAGCCAAAGTCCAGAACTAAAGATAAATTTATTTAAATACAATATATTTAGAAGTGAAAACTGATGCAAAGAAAACTTATAGCAAAGTATCAAGATTCTGAATAAAGACAGAATCTAGGAGTGTCACGCTGAGACCTTAAGAGCCTAAAGCAAAAGGGGAAAGGCATGCTTTGATGATTTATTTTATCTATATTGTTATTTTTTTCTAGCATTAAAGTTCCTGAAAGAAACCAAAAACTGAAAGTTGTTCTCTTAAAACTTGATATTGTTTTAAATTTAAATATTTTATTCATCCCAAAGTCAGAATTTATTGTAAGTTTATGTTTCTGGCTTTAATGGAAGTGAAATCATCAAAATATTTTCACAGAAAGTATTAACCATTAAAAATACATAAAATCTTATACATGAGGTCTACATTTCCCTTTCTAGATGGGATCATCTCTTTTTAGTGTATTTAGTATTTGGTGCTTTGAGTGTATAAAGAATTCCATGGCAGAAAGTTATTTTTTAGAAAAAAATGGCAATGATATGCATGGTTAGATGATTTGTCTATAACCCTTCAGCCAGTTACAGGCAGAGCTGGGGCTGGAATCCTTGTTTCTCATTTCTCAGCGCAGCTTTTCCAATTACACTTCATTTCCTGGGAATCATATTCTCACCTTATGGCCAAACTCTGCATAGGAGGTGAAGATGTATCAGGACTTGGAGGCTGGGTAGGAGAAATGATGAACCCCCAGCTATACTGGGCCATTTCTGGGGTTGTGACAACAGGGCCTATACTTGTGCTGGGTCTCGGTTTTTCAGACTCTTCAAGGGCACAGCACAGGATGTCAGGCCAGTCTTTGTGGTCACTGTCACATGCTGACATATTGGAGATGCGGGGACAGCATGAAGGTGACTCGATTTTTATACCTGGTTACTGAACCCAATCATATACTGGATTCCAATTTAGATAAATTTATGATATAAATCTTATGTATAAGAAGCATTTCTAAGAGTCAGTTCTAAAACTGAAACTCTCCTACCCACTACCATTTCATTTTCAGTGAGTCTGATGTTTCATTCTGGTGCTGAATGTCTGATCTGGCTGGTGTTCCTAGGTGACTAAGCCAGACACTGATTTCCAGGTACAGATCCCCTACTGCTGATGAGAAGCAACAACAGCTTATGTTAGCGTGTGGTGTGTATGTAGTATGTGAGACACTGTGTATGCATTGTGGCATGTGACTGTGTGGCATCTGTATGATGTGGTGTTTGCATGATGTGATATGTGTATGTGTGGCACATGACTACATGGTGTGTAGCATGTGTGTGTGGTAGGGAGGAAGTCACCTCTGAACTGATTTTCTCCAGGTCTTCCACTATAGGACTTCAGAAGTGCTGACATGAAATTTAACTATTGGACTTCTTGGCACTTCATGCTGTGAGAATATTCTTTCCATACCAGAGTCACATGAACTGGGGCTTTCACACGCTCCTGAATGACGTCTCCTGTGGTCACTGATGTATGCATCACAGATAACCAGAATTTGCTTGAGCTAGCAAGTTCACCATTGTATCACATACTGGAAAGAAAGCTCCACCAAGACCCAGAATACTAATACTTCATCTTTTATTTTTTCCATGAGAGATTAATACTTATGAAATGCTTTGAATGTATTAAGAATTCATCAACATTTGAGGTGAACAGAAGAAGATATTACTACACAGTGGGAATATCAGACAATGCTAAAATGTCTGTCCTTGGACATAGGGCCAAAATGTAGACAAACTACACTGAATCTGATCAAGTTCAAACCTCCTATTCCTTCTGTGGTTCAAGTCAAAATGTCTTCCAAACAAACTCCCATTGCCTGAGATTTCATACTGTTGGTGAAAGATAAGCAAACACATTTTCCTTCTATGCTCTTGCCTTACAAGAGGAAAACCACCATCCTGTGGCAGCAATTACCTTAAAGCAATTTTAGACTTCTACCTCTTGAAAAACTAACTTGCAGCCCAGAAGTAGTGCAGCTGGGAGGATTTATAAGTGATGTATGCTCCACATATCCGCTATGGTTCATACCTAGGTTCCCACATTGGCCTTTCAACACTATTAAGGGATACCCAGGGGTCTCACTACTAAAAACAGGTCCATTGTCTCCTTACCTATAAGTGGATTTCCAAATACTCAATTGTAGAAAGCCTAGGTACATGTTCTCCAATGCTATGGCCACTGGCCACTTGTGTTTATTTAGGTTTTGGTGAAACCAAACATCCAGTTCGTGTGCACAACAACTACTTTACAGGTGCTCAGCCATTGCCCAGGCTTGGTGGGTCCAGTGGTAAACAGCACAGCTGTAGGATGATTCATTACTGGATAAAGTTCTGTTGGACGTCACTGGTCACCCTGGCACATGATATTCTCTCCTGTGTCAGGCAGTGGAAACAATATTCTTGAAGTTATAATTCTCTGTCTTCAAGTTCTTACTACATTGTCATTGTCTTTTCATATTTTAAAATTTTCATATTTTTATATATTGTGTGTTTCCTTGCTAAGTTATTATAATGCCTTCTATTCCTTTTAATCCATTACACAAAGGTTCTATAAAGCTGTGATGGCTTTGGGGCTACTATCTAGAATATATAAGGAACTTAAAAAATCAACTCCCCCACATTTAAAAATCCAGTTCAAAAATGGGCATCTGTAATGAACAGATATTTTTTTCAGAGGAAGAAGTGGAAGTAGCTATAACTGAGTTCCAACTGCCATATTGTACAGGGAGATTGAAAGATGGGTCAGGTCCGGCCATTGCCCTGCTAGGTATATACACACAAGAATTAAAAGACTCTTATCACAGTGACATATGTGCACCCATGTTTATAGCAGCCCAGTTTGTGATTGCTACATCTTGGAAACAACCCAAGTGTCCATCAACTGGAGACTAGATAAAAAAGCTGTGGTTCTTCTACAGAATGGAGTACTACTCTGCCATAAAAAATGATAAGTTTGAATCATTTCTACTTAAATGGTCATACCTTGAGGATATCCTCATAAGTGAAATAAATAAGGCACAGATAGATACATATCGCATCTTTTCTCTGGTATGAGAAAATGAAGATGTAAATGAGTCCTAGCATTGTATGTTATATATTGTGAAATAGAAAATGCTCAATGTAAAATAAGATGAAAGGGGACAATGTTGAGATTGTAACAAAAAAGTAAGGAAACA